>JAGSMR010000054.1:790000-967500 GCA_029286605.1 Sericinus montela
TTAAGCAGGATCTTCGCTGGAAAAGAAATATTTGCTTCAAAAAATGAACCTCTCACTAAAACCGACGGCGGGAAAGTTTTGAAGCACAAAGTGTATTTCCTCGTAGTGATCCGCGGAAACTATTATTGTTACTTAGTTGTTTCTTAAGAAATCTGTATTGCTAGAAATTCGAAATCGACGCATACGTAAAAAAATTAAGGGACTTTTTTCAGTCTAAGTATTTTATATGTAAAAGAAATATTATTCAATTTTTTTATATTCACGCTTTTCCCAATACAGGCCAGCCAGAGGTTTGAACAAATTAGTCATTTCGATCCACAGTTCCCTGAGTTTATTTTGGGACAATGTGTCAGGTGGTGAGTACGTCCAAGTTAATGATATTACATAGTACATAGGCTTTGAATAAACCCTTTGGCACGCGCCTACCTTCTGGGGATAGAACTCGGGGCTCTTGACTGGAACTCCGACCACCTAACCTTTCGGTTATCGTGACTTTTTTACTTTAAAGAACTTTAACTCTCAATAGCCGAGAGGAATTGTTGAATGATTGACAATTTAATATTAACTATTAGATAATTTAACTATCTAAATTGAAATTTTTAGTTCAGTAAAATTTTTTGATAACTGAAACATTATATAAAAAGTTTACGTAAATAACTTTATAGTTTGGCGGCGACAAACATGCGGAAGTATTTTTTATAAATAAACATTTGTTAGGAATAACATCAATATGTTACATATTCTTTGACAACTATTGCCACACAATCAAAAAAACAAACATTTTAATTTAATATTTTAATCAAAATATTTCCCGGTTACCTCGGGAACTTCGGAATATAAAGTATTTACTCTACACTCCACTCCAGTGGTACTCCGTTTTTAATCTTCAGTTAGATTTTTTTTTAATATTTTCTAATTGAACCATAGAAAGCTCAAAGCTCTCGATAGAACCAACTTACTTATCACCCCATGCCACATACACTTACGCTATTGGTAGCAAATTGCAGTTTCAAAACTTTACCCTTAGTTGCCTCTTACGACATCAATGAGAAGAAAGTGGGTGGTATATTTTTAAACCATAACAACACAGCATAATATCATAGACTACAAATATTCAATTTTATTTATTAAATTTCTTCGCGAGCAGCATGTCTGACATTTCGTTCCTTATAATATAAACACGAACTTACAACGATACAGGATGAGATGCATGAATATTTGAACAAAGTTCAAAGCGGAGTAAAGTGGCTGGCCTACGTCGCTGCGTTGGTAACGACTTAAACATTCCGAAAGTTTAATTGAAAACTTCAACGATGTGGTCGACTGGATATTTATGAAAGATTATCTAACCTAATTAATTGTACATTTTGAAAGTTTCTTGAATTATTGCTTTGTGAATTTAATCGACTTTTAAAATTTTTATTTATTTTATATATATAAGATTTTACAAATAATTGTTTCATACCAATACCAGGGTAGTTAATTCAATTAAAAAAATAAATTAAAAAAAGTGAATTACATGTGTGCAACAATGGATTTTAATAACATGCAATTTAAACTACAGACAGTAATCGCAAGTATAAGTTATATTTAAGGTTAATCAAAAGAAAAAAATGTTAACATGTAATAATATGTGCAAAAGTACTGCTTATTTTCTTAAGAAATTTCTTCCAGCCGACCTGCTATAGGAGACGGGTTAGAAAGTAGATTGCGTGTGTTTATATACGCGTACGTTTAAATTCTTCATAAACATTTGGGAGATGATGGCAAATGAGATGTCAGTTAGACCGAACACCAGAGTTGCAGGTGCATTGCTTTAGGCTTAAATGTAATTGAAAAAGTAAGTAAGTGGAACTTCGGTTACTTTAATCATCAGATGAAAAACACATTCGCAAAATGCCTGTATTCTGCAAGGCCTTGATCAATACCAGGGTATTTAATTCAATAAAAAAAAATTAAAAAAGTGAATTACAAGTGTGCAACAATGAATTTGGTAATCAAGGGTTATTCGTGTACTGGTTTTCAATGCTACCCCACCAATCGGCTATCATGGTTAGGTAAATTATTTTCAAAAATCTGTAAAATTTCAAAATAATCTTAAATTCCTATAAAATTCAGACAGCAATTTCGAATTCAAAAACTTTAGACGAAAATCTCGATATTGCGATGCCATGTCGACGGTATTCTAGATTCAATCTAATCTTCGGTCCAGGCATTCCCAATAATGAAATGACAAGTATTTGCAACACTAGAATCTTGATGTTTGAATTGAATTCATTTTATATGAAATCTCTTTTTAAAAGTTTCAACTTTCTCAGTGTAAGTAACGTTATTTCAAAATAAAGAACAAAAAAAGCAGCATACTGAAGTGCAGTGGGCTGGCCACCTAGCTAGTGGAACTGACAACCGTTGGGGAAGAAAGGTTCTCGTGTGCCAGCATGGCAGCCAGGCAGCAGAATAGGTTAATGTAGTGTAGGTAGACCTTCCACTGGGTGGAGCGACGACCTATAAAATATTGCGGGGAGTCCATGGCATCCATTCATCACACGGCACGGGACTGATGTATAAGGCAATCTTTTGCAATATTTTTAATATTGAGCTTTACTAATGTTTTAAAGAATAAACACATAACATACATACCTAACGACCAGTTAAAGTTCACTGCAGGAAAAAGGCCTCTCCCATGAGGAGGATTTGCCATAATCGCTACGCTTGGCAGATGGATTGGCGATCGCAGTACCACCTCAGAAGCAGCTGCCCATCTTCGGTCTGATTTTTTGGTGTGATATATTTAGAGATGATTATCCCGCCATCTATCGATTGCCTTCACGATATTCAAGGCTATTTCCCTTAGTCGACTCTTACGACACCCAGAGGAAGAAAGGGAGTGGCAATATTCTTACACCTTTACCAATCAGCTTAGTTGAGAATAAACAACATCTTATTATTATTATTCAGTGGAGGCCTATGTTCGTGTATTGGAATTTATGCTATAATGATAATAATGAAACGACTGAATTGTATAAAAAGTAAGAAAAAATTGGTGTAGGTTTCGTGCAGCATAAGTTGAAACTAATTTTAAATTAAGGTCTTCCTTTAGTATGCTTTCCTATTCTGGGTTTAAGCTTATTTGAATTTAAATTATCCTTTGACCGCTATCCAGAACTACACGAATCCACGCTACCTACAGACATGGCTGACTTAGATTATGTCGGAGCACTTTGTTTATTTCAAGTAATTAATTGTATTTTCTGACAACCTGATGGCCCAATTGACTTTGCCTTCGAAACTAAGGGCTGCCGCTTCGAATCTCGCTATAAGCACACATTTGTGTGATGAACATAAATGTATTTATGTCATAGATAATTATATCAATGTATGAATATTTACGAAAGCCGAGACTATCACTATAGCCGAGTGGTTGGGCGGTCGGAATTTCGAGTCGAGACACCCGAGTTCGATCCCCAGATGGCAGGCTCGTACCAATGGTTTTTTTTTTCAAAAACTTATGTACGGATTATATCGATGGCTTGGACATTGAGACGGTGACGGGCGCACCACCGGTCATGTTGTCCCATAAATATCTTCTGTGGAAGGTGGGTTGAAACGACTTAATAAATTTAAACTAACATGGTTTAACAACATACGTCCCTAGCCACATGTACATTAAGTAAGTATTATAACACATTACATTTTACTAAACACTTATTAGCCTTCAAATTATTATCATTTCATTCCTAATCTTTCAAGCCTTCAAAGCAAAGCAAATGCAAACAACTAATGAGTTCTACACATAATTTCGGTTTACAGGCATGTTGGTAATTTTATGCAAATGTGTCGAATTATTGTTATAAAGGCGAAATTTATGTACAAAATTCTATAATAATGTTGGCCCGATTGCCCATTTGGGTTATGATCGTGACTTCGATGCTAGGGGTTGCGGGTACGAATCTAAACAGGGGCGTGTTTTGGTCTGTCATCGATGTTCATATGTATATACAATTATTTATCAATGTAGTTATATGTATGCACATCTTATCATCATTCAGTTACTTTCACTCTCTCTCTTTTTATATTTTCACGCCATTCCCAATAGTGGGGTAGACAGAGGTCTAGACAATTACGTCGTTTCGACTCTCCTTCCACCGAAGATTTTTTTGGTACAAATGGTGAGCTTGACGCCGTCTTTAACGTCCAAGCCAACAATATAAATCGTACATAAGTTTTTGAAAAAAACATTGATATGAGCTTTTCACTCGGAGATCGAATTCGGGTCTCTTGACTCGAATTCGATCTTCGAGTGAACCACTCGGCTATGTTTTGTTTGTAATATTAATAACGTTATAATAAAAAAAACATATTAAAAATATTCTATAATTTTCTGAGTAGAAGTGGTATAATTAATGTATGTACTTTGTACAGACATATTTATAAAATGAAACAAAATATATGTGTTATTAATTTTCAGAAGCATTTATAAAACTTTATATTTGAATATTCGGTGTAATTGTAAGCCGTATAAAATATTAGATAAGGTAATATGTACTGTATTTTTAATGGGATTAAGATAGTAAAGAGTTAATCGGCTGGAGTGTAGGCTGTTTAGTAAGTTACCTTTGCAGATGATTTAAAGTGGGTAATGCCGATAATTGTTATTTATTTTATGGGGTTGTTAGTGGTGATTGCAGTCAATAGATACTTGCTAAGGACAGTTGTCACCTTCTTAGACAAAGAAAGAATGTCTTATACAATTAATTCGGAATTCGCTCCTTACAAATATCTCTATCAATGTTAGTATTTTTAGTACTTTAGTAGTGTTAGTATGTTGTATTATTTCTATTAATCTAGTTTTTGACTTGATTGTTGTTTTGTATTTTACTATGTTTTGTATGGATTGCAGGTCCGAAATAAATGAATTATTATTATTATTATACCACCCGTAGTTACAATATTGCTGAGTATTTAAATCCGGGAAAAGAGAAAAAAATTTTGCACTGCTCATTGACAGTAGAAAGTGATAAGGATACGCTACTGATCTAGAAGACGACTCTGCCTCTTTTCAAAGAACCGAAACTTTCAAAGGAGGTAGAGTCAGAGGATATAGTTTTGCACAACAGTCGTCCACTGTAGAAAATAATCAACTGGCAAAAAACGAATTAATATTCTTTCGCAAACATCACGTTTACAGAACAAAACGATGAAGTATTTTAATCTACATCTTGGGTGGTGCTGTCCTCGATTGTAAACTTAGCATGAGTTTCCTGTTAATTAAAAATTCTATTATTTCAATTATGAGATAGAAAATAAAGGCAATGCAATTTATTTCAATTTACTCCATTTATCTCTAAAAGTTGTCTATTTATAATTTTGTTTTCCCAAGTGAAATTCGGCCAGGAACTGCGTCAGGTTGCTACTGTGTTCTGCAAAAAGACCAAAAACAATTAGTTGCGGCTTTTACGACATGCTCTATAGAACTGGCAGTTTGTATTCCCTGACCGGATGAAACGTATCGCATTTTAAAAGTCGCTAAAGTTTTATTTCGTGTCAGTAGTTTTACATATTTGTATATTAAACACTTTATTTTTAAACGGCTTCAAAAAAAGAATCTTTATTCGATTGAGAGACCTTTTTTTCAAACACCATATTAATTATATGTAATTATATTCAAAATACCTCTTGTTTCTACGTGAAATAAGTATGATAGGTAAAACACGTTCAGATAATCTATAAAATGTTAGTGTCCGGGCACATCAAGAGCTGTCCCAAAATTGCTTGCTTAATAATATTTGGATGAAAAAACATACATATGAAAATTAACTGATATCTAATAAAACAGGTAATTTTAGAATCTTTGTTCGCTTGCAAGTCATCTGGATTGACTCAACCAGAGGTGGCCAAACGAAATACTCCTTGAAAGAGAACATCCCTCACCCATATTCTATTCTTCATATTCCTTCTATATTCAATACATTCCCTATTTCTTCTTATGAGAGTCACAAGGGACTACAAGGGGAGGCCTTGAAAATGCAAAATGCATTTTCACTTTTTTTTCACTACCGATAGATGTGTGTATAACCATATTGAATAATAACTGACCAAAATTGAGCAGACCGGTGATGGACAGCAGCTTCTTCTGCTTCAATATCCATTAACGTCATTATCGAAAAAAATCAGGAAAACGCATAAAATAAAAAGGTTCAACTATAATTCTTGAAACAAATATAGAACATATTAGAAAACTCACATCCGTTATTAGTATTTAATTAATGGATCTCCGCAAAGACTTACCTGATTATATTGACTTTTTATTTCGGGACTTCGCATGATGTCGGTTCAAATAATTTGGAATCTCGTTTTGCGGCCGAGGCACCATTACCTGTTATTAAGGCTGAGCCGTGCTCTTCCTTTCTTAATGGAATGGCTAATGTTTATGGTTGTAGTAAATTGTACTTTGCTGACAAAACAAAAAAATATCAGAATACGTGTGTGCAGAAAATATCACTGTTGATTATTTTACGTGGTACAACCAAATAGTAAAATTTTCTGAACAAGGAACCAATGTCTGAATCGATATGATGAATTGATGCATCTTTTACTTCTATGTTTCGTTCTGATGTAAGATAGCTAGAGATCGTTTTGGAATAAGAGAAACGAGGTATACATGGAAGAGTATGCAACCACTATCAAGGACGAGTGATGTAAACACTGGTTTTCAAAGTGTCTACCTCTCTGAGGTTTGATTAAATTCCCAGTAAAATATTAATTGTTATGATTCCATGAGGCAAGTGCTTAAGCCACTGCCTCGGATCGGAGCAATGTATGAATTGTTGTCCGTACCTATCATATATATATATATATATATATATATATATATATATATATATATATATATATATATATATATATATATATATATATATATATATATATATATATATATATATATATATATATATATATATATATATATATATATATATATATATATATATATATATATATATATATATACTTGTGATATCGATGTAAAAATTACACCATCCCCTTTCCCCCTTTCCTCTTTCTAGAATTGACTTTGACATGGAACAAAAATGTTTTCAAAATATTAAAATTATAATTATTTCATCTACACAATTATCATTGTAGTGTCCTCATTGGATGACAAAGTTACTGTGTTTAACTCCCTACTTTTGAAAGTATATGAGTTGACTGAGTTAGAACAGTGGTAGAGCAGCGCATCAGCTTTTGTTGTTGCATGAATGGGCCGGCTCGACCGGGGAAGTACCACGACCTCACAGAATACCGACGTGAAGTAGAAGTCTAACAAACTTCTGCGTTTCGTCTGGTGAGTGCAGGTAACCGTTGGCCCACACACACCCCTCCCCTAATTCTGGGGGGGGGGCAGTCTAAGGGAGGCAACGCATCTGCTATGCCTCTCGTATTGAGGGTGTTCATGGGCGGCGGTAATCACTTACCATCACGTGAGCCATGTGCTCCCCTTTCTATAAAAAAAAAGAAAGAATCGTCTTCCAGCGCCGTGCTTGACTAAAAGTTTAGAAATGGCAATGACTAGGCGGAATCCAGCGTTAGATTCAAGAAAGATCGTAATAAAGAGTATTGGTTATTTTTTACTAGGCTTTTATTAGTCACGATAGCCGAGTGGTTGGGTGGGCGGAATTTGGAGTTGAGAGACCCGAGTTCGATCCCCAGGTGGCTGGGTCGTACCAATGGGTTTTTCAAAAACTTATGTACGAATTATATCGTTGGCTAGGACATAAAGTCGGCGACGGGCTCCACCACCTGTCACGTTGTCCCGAAAATATCTTCGGTGGAAGGTGGGTCGAAGGGACTTAATTGTCTAGACTAGACCTCTGTCTACCCCTGTATTGGCAATTGCGTGAAGATATTTAGTTTATTTTTATTTATAGGAATAGATGCAATCTGATGAAAATATGAAATACTAATAATTATAATTGCCCGGGCGACTACTCGCGTTTTTATTTATATATTTATGACTCCGACAGAATACCAGCGCTGTGGTTATGGTAACGGTAAAAGTCAAAGAGTCGATGGCCCTTTTTTCCCGAACTAGTTTCAAAAATAAAATGAAAACCATTGCTTCGTTTATAAAAGTTTATTGTAAAAATTGTGAATACAGCAATGCATTTTCACTGACCAAAAAAGGTATTTATACAAATTTTTACTGTTATACACACAAATACGAAAAAAGATCCTATCGTAGATATGGACACACATAAGGTTTACATTAATTGAATTATTGGTCCCAGATATCGAATTAAACTTAGGAACTAGAATACTGCTGATTCTCTGTGCAAAACTTAGTACAAATTATTTTATTTGATGGTATTTATCACGGTACCTTATAAAATATTATTCAGTAATAAAGTGCAAAGTAATTAAATATAAAAGTGTAGAGAACAAACAAGTACACAAATTTGCAAGAACAATAGAGAAGTAAGAGTGTAACACTATTGGCAATTAACAATATTTTTATATACCTATTTTAATTAACTGTGGGAAAACTTGAAATGATGCATTCATAACTATTATTATCTTAATATCTAAATAGAAAAATAAAACTCAAAAGTATTTTATAATTGTAAAACCTGGAACATTTAATCTGTGATGCATGTAAACATGTTCCTATGTTGTTGGAAATAGTATGTGATGAAATGGATTCAAATGAAATTACAAAACAACATTCATTTTATCCGTTAAAAGTTCTTTCGATTACTCAAAAACAGCACTAGCTACGGGTTTTATTTGACAAACAACATGCAGTAACCTTCAAATATGCTTGCCAAATAAAACCGTCCAATTTTCGCTCAAAGTTAGATTGCATGACAAATATGTCACACTCACATTTGATGTTTGGCTTAAATTGGACAAACATTTGATACTTATTCAGCATTAGCTACAGTTAAACTAAGTAAACATCCTATTCTCAATCCGTTTATCTTTATCTATCTGCAAGATTCATGTCTCAGTTCTTTTTAAATAATGATGAATACATTTTTACGCCAGTTTTAAGTGGATGTGCTTTGTAGTTTGTATATTGTGCTCAAGTAACATTATATTTTTTGAAACGTTATGAGCAGAAAAAGGTTTACTTGGATGATATAAATGTCAGAAATAAGAAAACCATTCTTGTAATGTAAATTATCCATTAGGATACCAATGATATGCATACGTCGTAAAAGTAATTGTAGTTTCTCGCTACTAATAAGACGTAATTAAATCTACTTTATAATATGTTAAATGGGTCACATAACCGAATATCCCGGATACCCTGTAATTCAAATGACGTGGTTTTACACATAATTGAAAATTCAATGAAAAATCCAATTACCCAATCGGACAAACCAGGTTGAAGAAAATCGGCTATTATCCCGTCGGTTCTAACATACAAATACATCTGTGTAATGTCAGTCTTGAACTTGATTAAGTTTGGTTTTTTAAGGAAAAAAATTACTTAGTTTTTGTTTTTACCGATATAGTTCGGAAAGTTTTTAATCAATTACGGTAGTTACGTCTATTAATTTCCTTTACTTCTTTCTCCATCGTATACATATGTTTGTAAATATGATTGCATTTCGTAGAATTTGAAAATCTATGGATAAAATTTCAAAACTTTCTTTTCTAATAATTTTTTATATGTCACTGCCCCGTCTGTCATTGGAAGTCTTCTATAAAGAAAAGCCATAAATTAAGAAAAAAGAGTATAATATCCATGACTTGTCATTGACAGAACTTTACTATGAGAAGCCTGAGAAAAAATGAATCAATAATGGTATATAATAAAGTTTATTGTACATTACATTGCTACATAACTAAAGTGTAAGTATTATACAGTAAAAATATTAAGTAAATCACTAAGTAGTGGATTATTAATACGGTGTAAAAAGGTAATGGAATAAATTAAATGTCTTCAAATTGTAACCTTGTGTTAAAATTGTGACGAATAATAACGCAATAGGAATATAAACGACAGTTATTTACCGTTCTTATAGTTCTGTGATGTTAAATTATTTATTTTTCCATTTTTCTTTAACACGTTTGTATAGACTTACAATATCATCGCTATTATACAGTTGACTATAAGAATAAGAAGTAAATTCATATTAACACTTAAAGAAATATACAAAAATGGCGCTCAATCATGCATATTAAACTTCGATCCACTTCAAAATTAGGAGATTATAGTTTTTGTGCATAATGGCTTATTGTGAACAGATTTCTATATTTATACATGTTTAATTTAATTTTTAAATACAGACAAAAAATCATTTCATTAAGTAAATTAATAACAATTTAATTCAGCAAAAACTAAAAATGAATAATAATTAACTAATACTAAAACATAAAATGTTATGACGACGAAAAAATATTGAATTCTTGGAAATATTGAGTAAATTTTAAGAAGTTTCTAATAGATATACCACATCGGATAAGTAAAGTCAATAATCCAACAAATTATTTCCTAGGTATTTCAAATACTTACCTATCGCCTTCAATATTATATAAATTATAAATGCATCCAAATTGTTGATTTATTTCATCATCATTTAGATATTGATTATTTCAATTGGTTTTTATTTAAATAATGTCATTATTGGTTAATTTATTTATTCTTTGTCTTACAGTTTCATTACGCCTAAGTACTAACAACTGATCTAGTTTTCATTCTAGAAAGTTCCTCGGCTTCTTCGATTGTGTCCGGCAGCCTCATGTTTCTCGTCTCTGGTAGCATTAGCACCAACATGCTCGATATAATACACATCGCACCGAATATAACTGTTGGCATAGATTTGTGGTAGTACGACTGTAACGAAAATTACATATTTTAGTATTTGGCAGCTTTTCAACTTTAATTAAACACGCATTTTTCCAATATATAGGTAGACAGAAGTGTAGACAAAGTCCCTCGACCTCCTTTTTACTGGAGCTTATTTGGGACTGTTTTATTAAAATCATATATTAATAATTGATGTTAATAAAACTCCCTAAAGAATTTCCAATTAAAAATGACTCAAGGTTTGTAGGTTCGTTTGTTAGTGAAGTTTGTAAATAAATAAATAAAATAAATAAATAAAGTCTAAAATGGTATAGATATGTTTTTATTCAAACAGTATTTTTGTAACCTCCGTGGATGTATGGCGTACATACATGTTTTCATAGTATCGCCATCGCTAAGGTCCGGAATTCGATTCCTGGTCAAATAAATGTAGAAAACGTAGAAAACTACATTTTCTTGGGTCTGGGTGTTTGTGGTTCTTTCGTTGCTTACGCTGCTTACTATAGGATCGGAGTAACGTATGTGATGTTGTATCTATTTATGTATTTAATTTATTTTAATTAAAGACCTCCGTGGACGAGTGGCGTAAACACTAGTTTAGAAGGTGTCGCCATCTCGAGGTCCCGGGTTCGATTCCCGGTCGGGTCAATGTAGAGAAACCACTTTTTCTACATTTTCTCTGGTCTGGGTGTTGGTGGTGCCTTCGTTGTTTCTGATACCCATACCTCAAGTGCTTTAGCATCTTACATTGGGGTCGGAGCAATGTATGTGATGTTGTCCCTATCTATCTATATATGACCTTTCTATATATTTCCCGATCTATATATTCACCTTAAAATATGGTAACAAAGGGCGGACTTAATGCCTATTGGCATTCTCTGCCAGTCAACCTGTCTGCATGTATTTATTTTCCGTTATGTACGTTAAGACGTTAAGTTTTTTTATAATTTCATATCGTTACCAAAAATAGCGCTAGTATTATTATCATCGGCGCTTATGAAGTTAGTTTAGCTAGGTAGATAGAGAAAATATCCACAAAAATTCAACAAATCTTAGCAATAAGTGTCATACGTATATGTATACATTAAAAGTTTTGGTTTTCGGTAGCAATATATATAGTTTAAGAAAAATACCACGGTAATAAATGTTAAAAAATTAAATAACCATTTGTTTCCTTACCAACAACGGTGTCAAAGGTGCTATAAGTGATCCGATTCTTCCAGCGGTGGAGCAAACGCTTATGAGAGTCTGCCGCATGTTTGTGGGGAATACTTCCGATACGTAGATGTAGACAGAACTGTACGCGAGGGTGACACTCCATTTCCCGATCAGGTAGAGACCAATCGACCACCAGTCAGCTGTGCACCAAAGGAATCTGTTATGAAACAAGTTATACCATTGGTTGTGCCTTACGGCGATTCCGGAAGGAATTATTTATAAAAGAGAATGAGAACAACAATTTTTAAAGGTGGAAATTTTAAAGGAGGATAATGAACGAAACTGTTATAGAAGAAATATGTGTAGCTTTAAGTTTTATTTTGTAACTCTGAAGAATGGTATAGGCATGTTCTTATTTGAATAGCAACCAATAGTTGATTCCAGTTCCGTTTTAATGTAATATTAATAAATGGAAAGCAGGTAAGATAATTGAGGTGGCCATTTAATAAAGTTATAATTAATATACATGCCATTTTGATAAATTTTATCAACAAAATGCATCAATTCCGATTCTAAAATCTATAGATAGCTCAACATTTGATCTAATTATTCTTCCAAGCATAGGAAAAGATTCTTCCCGAAACTTACTTATTACCTATCTAGAATAAGATGTTGAGGGCTGGTGCTACATCAATTAGACAACTTCACTATGAACACTTTCATGCCAATACAATTTTAAATTTCATGCCAACAAAATGGATGTTTTATTATATAGTCACGATAGCCGAGTTGTTGGGTGGTCGGAATTTTGAGTCAAGAGACCCGAGTTCGATCCCCAGGTGGCAGTACCAATGAGTTTTTCTAAAACTTATGTACGAATTTCATCGTTGGCTTGGACATAAAGGCGGCGACGGGCTCACCACCTGTCACGTTGTCCCGAAAATATCTTCGGTGGAAGGTGGGTCAAAGGGACTTAATTGTCTAGACTTGACCTCTGTCTACCCCTGTATTGGGAATTGCGTGAAGATATTTTATTTTATTTTTTTTTTAAATGGATGTTTTATTTTTATCAGTTTATGAGAATAGTTTTCGAAACATGTTTATGATAAAGAAACACATAAATAAAGAAACATAAATGAAACAGAAAATAAAAACATCAAAGTGAATGTGTTTGCTGTTGATAAAATTCGCACAGCTGTATAGGGACTCGTTATTGCTTTAATGAAAAGAAAAGTTCTTAATATAAAGAAAATGGCGGAATACTATGAATATTTGTTATTCAACTTCGCTCCCCCAGCGACGCGGCGACAGCTTAAATTAAAATGACGGGGGAGCACGACGATATAAAGCACTCTCGAATGAAAATATACTTTATAAAGAAACTATTCCAAATTAATTAAAATTAAAGACATTGAGTTTTTTTTATAAATGTCAGGCTTTGTCTTAAGTTGAAAGGAATATGATGAGGACCTCCGTGAACGAGAGGCGCACACACCGATTTTCAGTTTGTCGCCAGCTTTGATGTTCGATTCCCGGACGTATCGATGTGCAGAAACACTTTTCCAAATGTTTTTTACAGAAAAAAATTATGTTAATATTTACAATACTTATTAACTAAAAACTATTATAATCGTAGAGCCCTACTCCTCGTGGCATGGTACCAAGAACGCTGGCTGCATTTCCACGTTGAATGGCTAGACTTAACCGTTGAGAGAGAAAAAAAACCAGCCCTCTTGTCACCAGCGGCAACGACCAGTCGCGGATACAGTTCCTTTAGAAACTGGGACCTGGGGTCCCGCCCCACGGACCGACCGTCTCTACGATTTTTTTTACTTGTCTAAATTCTATGGATCTGAGTGTTTGTGGTTTCTTCGTTGTTTTCGATTCCATAATCCAAGTGCTTAAGCTGCTTACTTTGGGAGGAGGGCCATGAATGTAATACTGTCATTATCTATGAATTTGATTTAATGCTATAATTTACCAGTCAAACCTGGTTACATTTTGCTGTGGCTCTATCTGATATTAATATGGCAGTATAAATAAATAAATAAATATCTTCACGCAATTCCAAATACAGGGATAGACAGAGGTCTAGTCTAGACAATTAAGTCCCTTTGACCCACCTTCCACTGAAGATATTTTCGGGACAACGTGACAGGTGGTGAGCCCGTCGCCGTCTTTATGTTTTAATATGGAAGTAAATAAATGTATTCTTGAAAAAAGATTCTTTGAACTATTGCCTGGAATCTAGTTCTGTAGAAACTTATCCAAGATCACTCTTTCATAGAAATATATGTAAAGCTGTATAAATATTTCGTGACCGTGTGACCGGTGGTGAGCTTAAAACCGTCTTAGTGTCCTAGCTAACGGTACTATATACTTTTATACGTACATACATATGTTATTCACAAGCCAATATTGATCACAAAAATGTTTGCCCTAGGTGATTTCAAACCTGCAACCGTTAGTATCGAAGGTAGAGTTAGTGCCAACTAGACTGTCGGGTTGTCGGCCGAAGATATTATTATACTATTAATAACAGTGTTTAACAGTGTAGAGCCCCCGCAACAGCTTTTGTGAATGGGCCGGCTCGACCGGGGAAGTACCACGACCTCACAGGATACCGGCGTGAAGTAGAAGTCAAATAAACTTCTGCCTATAGCCACCCCCCCCCCCCAATTCTAGCAGGGGGGGGGGGGTACTCTAAGGACAGCAACGCATCTGCTATGCCTCTGGTTTTGCGGGTGTTCATGGGCGACGGTAATCACTTACCATCACGTGAGCCACCTGCTCGTTTGCCTCCCTATTGTATTAAAAAAAAATTTCGCCGACGGGCGGCGACGGGCTCACCACATGTCACGTTGTCCCGAAAATATCTTCGGTGGAAGGTGGGTCGAAAGAACTTATTGTCTAGACTAGACCTCTGTCTACCCCTGTATTGGGAATGGCGTGAAAATGTTTATTGTTTATTTTTTGTTTATTTTTTAGATAAAAAAACTATCTAGGTGGAGGTCTAGACAGTTAAGCTCTTTCGAACCAACTTTCACCGATTACTTTTTTTTTATAATAATAAAACGTGACAGGTAGTGAGCCCAATGCCTTTATTATTTCATTTATTTATTAATATTTTTTTTTTGTTTCTGTTAATTACGCGCTGCTAAATATGCCGATAGCTACACATCGCTATCGGCATATTTAGCAGCGCGTAATGCGAAAACTGTTGGTATTAAATACAGTTAAATATACGAAACATTATTACCTGCATCTATGAAAGTAAACCAATATTTCGTAAGAAAAGTAATTACACTTATTATGTTTGGAATGAAAATGATCAAACCCTTACATTACAAATTTTAATTTCGAAAATTAAAAAAGTTTTTACTTATGGGTAAGTGCTTACCAGCCAGTATTTATATTTACTGTTAAACCCATGCTATAAAACGACAAGTTTGAAGATGTATCTAAGCTCATTTAAATCCTAATCATAATATAGAATGCCTAAATAGTTATTATATATCGTTAGATAATTTATAATAATGTGTCTAATGTAAAGTCTAATGAATCATACCATTTCAAGGGCTTCAACAAATGTAATCTACAGAGTACATTTGATAAATTTGTAACGCTTTGCAATGTAAAGCGCAATCGCTGTCGGTTTGAATATTTCATTCTGAAAATAATGTTTTATGCTTTGACGTGTTCTAACCGCAAACCATTTCGAAAGAAAAAAGGTTGCAGTACCGTTTTTTTTGTTGTATTAAAAAAAAACTTACTCATTAAGGTAATTTGAATGTTAACTAAGCGTTTGAACAACAATTTGAATGTTTTAATTAGGCATAGAAGTTTGCTTACTGCTTGATTGATCGTATACAGATAGTATTATATATATTCTGCGTGGCGAATAGCCTTGAAAATACAAATGGCAACCGAAATATGGCGGGATAATCATTTCGAAAAACCCAGACCAAGATACAGTAGACTAGTAACGGGCAGGCTGGTAACAGTGCAAGGTATCTGGTGCTTCGGCAGCCAATTCGGCACTGCAGGACATGGCCTCAAGCAGGTAGGCTGCTTGAGGCCATGTCCTGCAGTGGATTTATCAAGCCGTTATATTGACGATTATATCTAAAATATATCGTAAAATAGTGCTGTAGTGTTCTTCTTCACACTCCTACTCTGGCTCGCCAACGTACCACCACACATGTTACTGGGCCGGCTGTTGTCACGAACTAACTCAAAGACTAGCTCAAAGACTAACTCAAAGTCCGAGTTCAAGTATCTAATTCTTTAATTCCCGCACATTGTGACGTATACGCTTGGAAAGTTATGATCATATTCGTATATACTACAAGTGTACCAATTTTTAATCGGAAAAATTAGTTGTCCCGGCTAACTGTTAAGTCGCGTAACAACGCGGGCCGTAACTAGTAACTAATAAATGAAACGTCTTCTACGCAAGAAAAAAAAATATCTTTACGCCATTCCCAATAAGGGGTAGACAGAGGTCTAGACAATTAAGTCCTTTCGACCCACCTTCCACCGAAGACATTTTTGGGACAACGTGACAGGTGGTGAGCCCGTTGCCGTCTCTATGTCCGGCTGTCTACGTAATAAATTAAATTAATATGGATGTAACACAGCAATTGCGTTACAAGTTATCACTGGTTTGTTGCTGCTAAGCGAATAAGTAAATTAAAAATATCACTATGCTTAGTCCTCAATAAGAAATGATTTCAAGGTCGCAATTTACGAGCTTGACCTCCTTCAACTGTGTCAGTTTACAGCTGGATTTATTTTTAATTGTTTCGTCTATTTAAGTGTGCTAGTAACACGTCGTATATATACATACGGCGTAAAGACGAATTGTGTAAGAAATTTGTTTGCTTAAAGTAAATACTATAAACGTATATTGACATATGTTATTATAACTTCTGTGACGTATTGTTATATAATATTATTAGTATTGAAGTGTAGTTTTTTCTTATTACCGGATGATACGAATTTAAAAATTAAGTAAATATATCTTTTTACTTATAAGCGTTAACAACTGCAGTAAAATTGTTAATGTAAAATTTACAGTCCTAACTATGTTTATACCTAGTTAATAGTGATCATGTCGCGTAATCATAGGGTTGAATCTTACTAGGGGCAAATATTTGAATAATATTTTCAAATGAATGGGTTGAATGGTCATATATCTAAGTATATATAAACAAAAACTATGTTATTACTATCGAAAACACATGGAAATCTTATTATGGAACTTAATGACATTTTGAATAACTGTTTAAATATTTCTGAGTATAACTGTGTAAAAAAAGTCACGATAGCCGAGTGGTTGGGTGGTCAGAATTTCGAGTCAATAGGCCCGAGTTCGATCCCCAGTTGGTAGGCTCTTACCAATGGGTTTTTCAAAAACATGTACGAATATCGTTGCTTTGGATATAAAGACGGGGACGAATTCACAACCGGTCACGTTGTCCCGAAAATATCTTCGGTGGAAGGTGGGTCGAAGGGACTTAATTGTCTAGACTCGACCTCTGTCTACCCCTGTATTGTGAATTGCGTGAAGATATTTTTTTAAATATTTACAAAAACTTATGTACGAATTATATTGTTGGCTTGGACATAAAGACGGCGACGAGTTCACCACCTGTCACGTTGTCCCGAAAATATCTTCGGTGGAAGGTGGGTCAAAGGGACTTAATTGTGTAGACTAGACCTAAAAAAATTCAGATAGTACCGAAAAATAAAGAAATTTTGGTCTTTTTCTTATTTAAAGTGTAGAAAGTAACCATTTCTGTTTATTGTTTAAGTTTAAATGAGCAAAAAGGAATATCCAGATGGAATAACACAATACATATATGCGATAAAAACACGGAAATTTTTCTGAGTTGTTCAATCACTGTAACTAAAATTAATGGAAAATATAAATGTAAGAGTAATGTTGTTGTTTACTTATCGACTATTGCACCGATCGTAACCTTGCCTAGAGAAAGTCAAACTCCTGAGAAAGCCGTGGAAAATTTTCTAACCGGGCGCACTCAAAGGTGCGAGCGCGTTTGTTAGGCTGTGTTTGCGTATGGGTGTATTTTTAAATAGCATTATAATTTTAGAAGATGCAACTGAAGTTCGCTACTTGAGATATTCTGGCAACCGGAAATGCGAAAACATTGCATAATTTTCGCATTTCCTAATTTAAAAACACGTCCACTATAGTACTGAAGAAGAAGTTACGCTAATGGCTTAGTGCGAACTGCGAAACATAACGTTGCAGGTCCGGACCCGTCTTTCGACTACGGTCGTAAACCACTTCTCAGCCACAAGCATTGCCATTAAGTACTTTGGTTGGAAAAATCATTTAGTTATTAAAAAGTCACGATAGCCAAGTGGTTAGGTGTTTAAAATTCGAGTCGATAGACCCGTGTTCGATACCCAGGTGGCAGGCTCGTACCAATGGGTTTTTTCAAAAACCTATGTACGATTCATATCGTTGCTTTGGATATAAAGACGGGGACGAATTCACAACCGGTCACGTTGTCTCAAAAATATCTTCGGTGGAAGGTGGGTCGAATGGGTTTTTCAAAAACTTATGTATAAATTATATCGTTGGCTTGGACATAAAGACGACGACGGGCTCATCAACTGTCACGTTGTCCCGAAAATATCTTCGGTGGAAGTTGGTCGAAGGGACTTAATTGTCTACACTAGACCTCTGTCTACCCCTTTATTGCGAATGGCGCGAAGATATTTATTAAATTTTATGTAGTTATTAAAAAAGTTCCGTTAAATTGATGATTCATAAAATAAAATCGCAGAAGGCATAAAACGTGTTCTCTTCGACGTGACCTAAAGACTCTGGTATATTAGTTAAAAGTAAATCAACAGTTAATAATACTCACATCTCGGCAAAAATGCGAAAAGCAAACTCGTGACGGCGCACGTAATGTAGTTCACTATCAACGTCTTTTTCCTTCCGTATTTGTCCAACACAATCACAACCACAATGTACGCCGGTATTTCTACCAACACCACCAGCATGAAGCTCACATATTTGTTACCACTTAGCGACACCGAGTTTATCGACAGACCGTAATACACTAAAGAGCATGTCATCCATAGGAAAGAACAAATCACGAGCCTCTTCCATATGATACTGGAACGGATCGCTTTTGAGAATTGAGATTTCTTATCGTCAGTCTTGTTCTCCGGTTTCAGTAGGGGATCGCCCAATGCGTCAAATTCAAGTTTGCGTGGATCGAGATTGTTTATTTTGGCTGCGCCCTTTAAAATTTTGACAGCTTCATCCCGTCTTCCCTTGCTGAGCAGCCATCTTGCGCTCTCGTTCATAAACCAAACGTACACGCTGACGATGATTGCCGGGGTGTACAGTATCAGGATGTAGGTACGCCAATTGTCAATGAACCAGGCTAGCAGTGCTATGAGCATAACCCCAATTACGAAGGTCATATTGCACATTGCCGATACTATGACACGCTGTTTAAGGCCTACGAGTTCAACGGCTGAAAATTAAAATGTCAATAAATTTCTGACAGGTACTTACATATTAACGAAACGGCCTGGGTTTGTTCACTGCTGGGAATAGGCCTCTCCTCTAGGAAGTCAAAAGTCACGATAGCCGAGTGGTTGGGTGGTCGGAATTGCGAGTCGAGAGACCCGAGTTCGATCCCCAGGTGGCATGGGTTGCACCAATGGGTTTTTCAAAAAGTCATGTACGAATTAAATCGTTCGTACTCTAGGGGGGTTTGCCATAATCGCTAAGCTCGGCAAGCGGATTGGCCATTGCAGTACAAGGTATCATGCACCTTATACGCAGCTGCTATCTGTCCAATTTTCTTATATTAATCTGGTATTGTTTCGAAATGGTTATGCCGGTGTGTCGTTGGACATTGATATTGTCACGGGTTTTGTCTTAGTCACCTCTTACCCATGGTAAGAAATGGAGTTACATATTCTAAAGCCGATAGGATTTTAATCTCAATATTGTAAACCTATGAGTGTGATAAATTATAGAGGTATAGTTATATAGCCCGATAGTTATAATGTTATAGAGCTGTGGCAGCTTAGTGGTCAGATTCGATTATATTCTTTCTAGAAGGCCCAGATTCGATTCCACAGAATTTTTTTTATAATAATTTGAATTGATTATTATACCAGGTGCTCGGCGGCATAGGAAAACACCGTGTGGAAACCCGCGCGTATACGAGAAAGAATAATAAAAGAAATGTTATTTCGAAGTTGTGAGAAACTCGCCAATCTGCACTGAAGCAGTCTGGAGGACGTACTCCTGCTTTAATCTGAACATTTCTGTGAAGACCGTGGCCCAACTGTGGAAATATACAGGCTACTACATTACTTTACTTGTTTATATAGTCCAATTAACTACTGGCACTTGGGTAACTTGTGCAGTTGGGTATCGGCAACCGTGTGGTATTGGTGTAAGAATGTTACAACCCCTTTCCACTCGTCGGTGTCGTAAGAAGGGACTAAGGCAAACAGCCTTGAATATAGTAATTGCAACCGATCGATGGCGGGATAACCATCTCTAAAAATATAAAATAAATAATAAATATAAATATCTTCACGCAATTCCCAATACAGGGGTAGACAGAGGTCAAGTCTAGACAATTAAGTCCCTTTGACCCACCTTCCACCGAAGATATTTTCGGGACAACGTGACAGGTGGTGAGCCCGTCGCCGCCTTTTATGTCCAAGCCAACGATGAAATTCGTACATAAGTTTTTGAAAAACTCATTGGTACTGCCACCTGGGGATCGAACTCGGGTCTCTCGACTCGAAATTCCGACCACCCAACAACTCGGCTATCGTGACTTTTCTAAAAATATCAGACCAAAATAATCATATCGAAGATGGACAGCAGCGTCTGAGGCGCGAGTGGTCTGGTGCTGCGATCGCTAATCCGTCTGCTAAGCGTGGCGATAATGGCAAATCCTCCCCATGGGAGAGGCCTATGTCCTGCAGTGGATTTTAAAGGCCGTTGCGAGTGTGTACTTGGGTACCTAAAAGTACTTATTAAATATACACAAAATAACACTAAAACTTACCCAAGACATAAGCTGACGGATACAATCCACCGCCGAAGCCAGCCTCCAAAAAATGCATTGCCAGATAAGTCAGGTAATCTTGCGTGAACGCTCTGGCAATACCGAAAATGAAACTAGCACAGGATGCCATGCCCACCGCAACTTTTCGTCCGAAGCGATCCGATATTGCCCCTGTTACCAACATCGCAGCAAACATCCCGGAGTTGTGGACGGTACCCACCAGCGCCCTCTTCCATTCTTTGCATCCTAGATCGAACTGGACAAAACATTTTTTTTTATTTTTATTTTAAGAGGGTTAGATCATTTAAAATAAAACTATTTTCGGATTTTATCGCGTTTTTAATTAGTTTTTACAAACAATTTCTATTTCCCGACGTTTCGGTGCTTTACAGCATCCGAAACGTCGGAACATCCGAATCATCAAATCGATCATCAAAGCATCCGAAACATCGGGAAATAAAAATAGTTTGTAAAAACTAATTAAAAACGCGATAGAATCCGAGAATCGTTTTATTTTAAATGTGTAGTATTCACGTGAATACAGGAAATCATTAGGGTTTGATCAAATAGATCATACCACCTCTATGGTTACAAATCACAATATACGTACCTAAACAAATATTCTTATTGAAAAAATAAATTAAATTATCTACTTTTTATACATAAAATTACTAATTTATAAATTTTTTTGACCATTTCCGTCGGTGGAAAAGCCAAGATACTATTGTACAATCGAACATTATTTGGAAAAAATATTAAAATTTTATTAATTTGGTAATACGCTAAGAACTGCGTTTAATACTGATGCAAGATAATGTGCAATCCAATTTCAATTTGTCGGTCTCTTCAGAAGAAAATCATGTTCAGGTGATCACATAGTTGTTTCAGTTTGTAGGAGTTTTACAACACAGGTCTCACTTGTGTGATAGTAATAATATGTTGAATCTTAGTTGAATCTACTTTAATCTTATGCCTATACATAGATACATAAATACATCGGGACAACATACATTGATGTGATTCCAAACTAAGTAGCTAAAGCACTGTGTTACAGAATCGGAAACGATGGCATCACAGACACCAGATAGAAAAAGTGGTTTTCCTTTATTCACCCGGCCGGGAATCGAAACCGGGACCTCAGAGTTTTTAAGAAGTCGCTATTCTTGAAAACCGATGGGTTTGTCACTTGTCTACGCAGGTCGTTAATATATATTCAATGTTTCAGAAAAATAATGATTATATTTTTGAGTTTACTTTCTTATAGATCCTGCCCGTCATTAAGGTCTAAACCACAAGGCTAAATCTTTATTTCCGGAAATGTAAAAGGTAAATTGTTAATAAAATGTAACCTTTTAACACAATGTTGAGCTGACTGCTGCTGAAATTACTGATTTGTTAATTCAGCTAAACAAAAACTATTTATAGTTTGTGCTGATTTTTCATGTATAATAATATCAATGTAATTCGATTATAAACGGAAATATTGGCTAGTAAATATCAGAAATGTTTTAATAGTCACGATATCCGAGTAGATGTGTGGTCGGAATTTCAAATCGAGGGACCTTAATTCGATCCCTAGGTGGCAGGCTCGTACCAATGGGTTTTTTAAAAAGCTTATGTACGAATTATATCGTTGGATTGGACATAAAGACGGGGACGGGCTCACCACCTGTCACGTTGCCCCGAAAATATCTTCGGTGGAAAGTGATTCGAAGGGACTTAATTGTCTGAAATAGACCTCTGTATACCCCTGTGTTGGGAATTGCGTGAAGATATTTGTATATTTATTTATTTTAAACACAAATGAGCTTAAACTATGCAAAATTTTGGTAATAGACTAAGCGCCATGTCTGACTGGTGTAACTGCTAGATATTGTTTATTTTACTTATTTCCATAGCATAATATCACATGGTATTTTGCCATGAATTTTGCAAAAGTGGGCCATAAGCGCTATTTATGATTTAAACACGAAAGAATCGTTTAGAGAAAATTATAAAAATTAAATATTTTTACCGTAATTTAATAAAATGGATAACTTTAAAAAGAATAATAATGAACTTCCCAGTTACAAGGTCCCATAAAGTAAAGAACACGGTAATGGGCGGTGTATGCGCTTCTGCAACAAAATTCCAGTAAATGTGTAAAGCCTGTCTATTAACAGCTTCAAGAAATTTATTAAAGAAATTTTTTAATAACATGGTTACTTTTATAATCAAAATGAATACATTACTGACAGTTATTACTAGACATAATTTGATCACCCCCTGCTGTTTTAGTAACTATCTTAAGTTTTATAGTGTACAATGATTTTATCTAAAAGAAAGTATGAAAAATAAGATGACACCTACGGAGTTTCTATTGCGAGTTCTTCTGACTGACGGGAAGCATCTTCTATTCTGCAGTGGACTGTTACAGACCATTATATACGTACGTTATGTAAATTGAACTAAAGTAATTAATCGAACAAAATAATATTTATAGATAAAAAATAAATATGTAACATATACATTGCAAATCAACAAATATGTACTTTATATTTATAATAAAAGTGTAACAATGAAGTCATTTGCATTTAAATAGGTCTGCTTGTAAATTATACAGATTTAGAGCAACACCGCGATTAATTAACAACGATAGGGAGTGTAACAACGCATTTACTGGCATTGCTACAGCATTCTTCACCCTTACGACCGAATTAAAGTTACTGGGTGCTCGCTGACTGTAACATATGCATACGGTTATTGCATTCTTAAGAGTAATGAAAATGCAGAGAAATCGCAAGTAATTATGACATCAAAACTGTAATTCGTTTCTATATTTTAAATTTTTATCAATGCAAAAAATATTCAGGATTCTATTCCGACACTACAGAAAATACTGTTTCTATATTTTCGTTTGTGGATGTTTGTGGTACCGTCGCTATTTTTCGGATCCATAAAACACATGTGGTTTTTAGCTACTTACTTTGGGATTAGGGCAATGTATGTGATGGTCTCTCTACCAATGTAATATATATATTTTCTGTAGAATATGGGAGATCAAGCTTCGCTTGGTGTTAATAGAGGCTCTATAATGAATGCTTGTTTTTCTTGCTAGTCTATCTAGGGTCTACTGCTGAACATATGCCTCAATTTTCGACAAATAATGGTCCTCAGACCCCTGCATCTATCAACTCCCCGCGACATTTTGCATGTCCTACGCCGAGTTTGTCTAAACGAGGTTGCTACTTGAGAACCTCTGTAGAGTACACGCAGATTTCATGGTATTGGCAGCTTATAATTTCCGAAATTTGCATTTCCGAACTGGCAAATTTAGAAATATTATTTTTCTACATTGTCTCGGATCTGAGTTTATGTAGTACCTACGTTGTTTCCTATTCCATAATACGAAAGTGCTTCAGCTGTTTACTTCGGACCAGTTTAATGTTGTCCCTTATATTCTACAAGATCGCAGTCTTCCCCCGGTCGAATCGGTCTAATTAAACAACGGCAATAAATTACGAAATACATACCTCCTTCACGAAAGAACGTCCCTCTTCGTATACATAACTATCGCAAGGCACCGTTTTGTTTGTGGAGAACTCTTCGGGAGAACATTCCAGAATCGAGGTATTCAATGTTGCGTATCTTCTGCATGTTTCCGGGCGGTCCCTTTCGATGTCTGTGGGTATTGCGTATTGAATCCAGGATGTATCATTGAACCTCTCCTCGCAGCCGTGGACTTTGCATCTAGAACGGAAAGTGATTTTATTATATGTATTTCTATACGTCACGATAGCCGAGTGGTCGGGTGACAGGAATTCGAGTCGAGAGACCCGAGTACGATCCACAGGTGACAGGCTCGTGCCAATGGGTTTTCTCAAAACCTGTGTATAATTGATATCGGTGGCTTGGGCATAAGGACGGCGGCGGGCTCACCACCTTTCACGTTGTCCCAAAGAGTCTTGTGGGTCGAAGGGACTTAACTGTCTAGACTAGACCTCTGTCTACCCCTGTATTGAGAACGGCGGGAAGATATATGTACTATTACTATACCATAGGTAACTACAATATTCATAACGAATTTGTAATGATTAATAGATTAATCTTCTTTAGTGTAATTAATGTAAAACAGACAGTACTTAATCCCAATTTATATGATTTATTATCGACCCTGTTGGGCATAGCAATGTAAGAAAGGCTTGCTTCATTATATACTTTAACAGAGGCAATCTTACTTTAAAACAAAATTCTTATTTATTACTGATACTACAATATAATTGACGTTGTTTTCACCAATTATTATGAATTTGATGGACCAACTTGCTTTTAAAATAATTTTTGTCTTTTTAGGAAATCAAATATAATCTTAAGCTTAAATTAAAACTAAATTCAATATTAATTTAATGATGCGATTGAAGATGATCTTCGTAAAATGTGCGGCATTACCTTAACCGAACAAAAACGAAACTAAGAGATTTACAATATGGCATGTGAAAGATGACCCTTACATTTAAAGTCAGGATAGCCAAATGGTTAGTGGTAGTTAGGTAGTCGGAATTTTGTGCCGAGTTCGATCCCCCGCTGGCAGACACGTACCAATGGGTTTTTCAAAAAACTTATGTACAAATAATATCGTTGGCTTGGACATAGACGGCGACGGGCTCACCACCTGTAACGTTGTCTCAAAAAAGTCTTCGGTAGAAGGTGGGTCGAAACGTCTTCATTGTCTAGACCAGTGTTTACTCCTGTATTGGGAGCGACGTGAAGATATTTTGAAGGTAAGACCGAATGTTGAAGAAAATATAAAGCAAAAGTTAAAAGGTGTCAAAGTAGGCCGAGAATAATTTTCGAAGAATTGATTTAGTGAGCATATTGTTCGATGAGGAGAGAGTCAGGAGTACTCCATATACCAATGCGAGCGTGTATGAAGAAGATGATGGATTTGAAAGAAGCGAAAAGTAAGGGTCGACCCAGGTAAGCGCCACGAAAAATGTCCCTAGCAATTTTAAGCGCTGAACCTATCATGAGCTCGGCAATGAAGGAATAACATATTGAGGAAACTTGAATGTCTGAGAAATAATAAATATGTTGGATATTATATGTCTGAGAAATATAAATATAAAAAATAAACATATTATTTCCGCCAACCTCCATCAGAGCAGCGTAGCTGACGTTCCTATGCTCTCATCTCCCTAAAAGAATATTTGGGAGAAAGGCCTTTGCTCATTAGTGTATACGCAGATGATACAACAGTAAAGCTAACACTACAACTTTTAATATGAACAATTGAAATAAAATTTTGCACGAATGTTCCGCTTGAAATTTAATTTAATTTATCTCCACGTAATTAAGTCACGACAGACGAGATTTGGAAATTGGAAACAATCGACCCCAGTTCGATCCCCAGGTGACAGGTTCGTAACAATGGGTTTTTTCTAAATATATGTTAAATACGATTTTAAAACCACATTGATACAAGCCGACCACCTGGAGATCGACCTCGGATCTCTTGGCCCAATTACCGATCCCCACCACACAACCACACGGCTATCGTGACTTACTTTGTAATAATAATAATTATTATTTTTATTAGAATGATACAAGTGTTTCAATATTACCAACATTCATTTCTCCAAATTAATCTGATATTAATCTAAAGTTAGCAACAGTGTAATGCTTTCAACGTGTCTACAAAATTCATTATCTGTTTAATTTTGATCGTAACAAATTAATAGCATGGCTGGATATCATGTCATGTTCTTAATTAAAAACTTTATTATTTACATACATTCAATTAATTTTGCATGTTATAATAATAGAATAATCTACGTTTACGTACCCGCGTTACGGACTATACGCATTGTCGATTTAAACATTGCAACTTATAGGTTATAAATTAAATTATTTTTCAAATATTTAACTTATAGTTAATATTCTAATAATTACTTATGACGGTGTCCCGAAAATATCTTCGGTGGAAGGTGGGTCGAATGGACTTAATTGTCTAGACTCGACCTCTGTCTATCCCTGTATTGGGAATTGCGTGAAGATATATATTATTATACTTATGACGGTGACAGGCTCACCACCTTTCACATTATTCCAAATAAGCCACTGCGAAATGTGGGTCAAATGGATTACTCAAGTATTCGTAAATGCGTAAAAACATCATCTTATTCCGGTGATAGTACGGATACTTTTTTTATAAAAAATTTTAGTAATAAAAATTAATTCAGGATAGCCAAGTGGTGGGGTGGTCAAAATTTTGAGTCAAGAGACCCGAGTTCGATCCCCAGGTGGCAGACTCGTACCAATGGGTGTTTCAAAAAACTTATGTACGAATTATATCGTTGGATCGTTGGTCGTATAAAGACGGTGACGGGCTCACCACGTCACGTCACGTTGTCCTAAAAATTTCTTCGGTGGAAGGTGGGTCGATGAGACTTAATTGCCTAGACTAGACCTCTGTGTACATGTGAATACAGGAGGTGTTGGGAATTGCATGAAGATATTTATTTTTTAAAAGTTAAAAAGTAGAACTTGCCTTTTCTGATGTTAACTTCGTCCGCGGCTTAATTCATTTAAACTTGGCATATATATATATATATATATATATATATATATATATATATATATATATATATATATATATATATATATATATATATATATATATATATATATATATATATATATATATATATATATATATATATATATATATATATATATATATATATATATATATTCTGAAGAAAGTTCTTGGGCAATAGTAAATACATAACTAATTCCTCTATTAAATCGTAAACACACGATCCGTAGTAACCCTGCCTTCGATGTTAAAAGTTTCAGTTACGAACCGCTAATGAATAACATTGGTGTGATGAATGTAAATATTTGTACTTAGGTCATGGATTTGGATTGATCATATTTACTTTTGCATATCGGATAAATATTCATATATATGTATATACATTTATGTAACTATAGTACCGTTGACTAGCACAATAACACAGTGATAGGCTCACCACTTGTCACTTTGTCCCAAATAGGTTTCAAAAAAGGTTAGGTTTAAAAAAGGGTAAAAAAAAATTACTGTCTAGATCTTTGTTAAACCCAGTTATGTGTAAGTTCGTGAAGATAATTCGTTGAACAAACACAGCAAAAGTATGCTCCGACTCTTGGAATGTAATAAAATCGAAACAGATTCCATGCAGATATTTTATTTCATCTGTAATTTATAGCTTTGTCGGGTTCACGTGAATTCGTGTCCTTTGGATCACGGACAAAAGAATACTAGAATTATCAGTCCGTTATATATCAGAACGAAGATAACTATGATTCATACTGTCGATAAGCGATATCTCATCCGTCTGACAGCGGCGCATCCATGTATCTCTGACAGATTAGATATGAATATTTATCGGACAGTACGTGATATTATTGTATTAACTATTAAATCTTTTTTCACGGTTCTCGAACTGATACTGCAGTCTGCACTAATTATTATAACATTTAATATTAATCTATTATTTTATCTTAAATTTAAAATGGATTATTGTTTAATGAAACTGACCATCACATGAATAAATATTTAAAAATAAAATAAATAATAAAAAAATTAAAAATAAATATCTTCACGCAATTCCCAATACAGGGGTAGACAGAGGTCTAGTCTAGACAATTAAGTCCCTTCGACCCACCTTCCACCGAAGATATTTTCGGGACAACGTGACAGGTGGTGAGCCCATCGCTGCCTTTATGTCCTAGCCAACGATATAATTCGTACATAAGTTTTTGAAAAACCCATTGGTACGAGCCAGCCACCTGGGGATCGAACTCGGGTCTCTCAACTCCAAATTCCGACCACCCAACCACTCGGCTATCGTGACTAAATAATAATAAATAAATATTTACAATACTTATTAACGAAAAACTGAAGCTTTTAATTTTAAATTTATTTTACAATAGAATATAGCACCTCAGCATGGCAATATGCGTATTGGAAAAGGTATTCACAGGTTTACACCCAAAGAAATGCCTTAAAAATGTGTCTAATGGTTTCTAAAATTTTGGAAAAGTTTTTGAAAGTTTGAGAAATTTTATTAGGGAGTTATAGGTTGGTATCGGCGTAAAAGTAAACGACTTCTTTTCTTCTTGTACGTGTTGTACAAGAGAAAAAGAAAAGGAAAGCTTTGGGAATGGGAATGGCTTTCAAGTGGTGGGTTAAAAATGCCAGACAGAAAAAAGCAGCAAAGCCAGAGGTATTGCGATAGCCAATCTGTTTTCCAAGAGTGACCGTTACGACAATCCTTCCTATGATCTTTTATGTTTTTTACAGACCCTTATCGAGGCCTCCCTAACTATGTATATAAATATATATTTATGTATATAGTTCGGGAAGCCTCGATAATGTAAAATTTATGCCTCATAAATTCACAGTGCACCCTTACCTCAATCATCAAATCAGTTCAAGACACCCCTTTACTATATTAACACTGGGTCACAGTTTAAATTTTTCGGGTCTCAGGAAAATCTCAAAAAAAGTATTTAAAAAGCCGATAGCCTAGCCCAGCCTAGAAGCTAAGGGTTGCAGGTTTAAATACCGCTAGGGGCTAACATTTGTGTGATGAATATGGATATTTGTACTCGAGTCATGAGTGTTTGTATGTATATGAATATTGATCTATGTAAATATGTATGTATAAATAGTACCGTTAGCTTGGATAAAGACTGCGATAGACTCATCACCTGTCATGGTATCCAAAAGTCGAAAGTGGGTCGAAAGCACTTCATTGTCTTAAACTCTGCCTACCCCAGTATGGGAAATTGCGTGAAGATTACAAAAAATTTATGACAGACCATATATGTTACAAAAATAAACAATTTCTATATGTCAAAAGCGAATTGTCAGTGCACCCTTACCTAAATCATCAAATCAGTTGAAGACACCCCTTTAATATATTAACACTGGGTCATAGTTTAAATTTTTCGGGTGAGGGAAAATCTCAAAAAAAATTATTTAAAGAGCCGATAGGCTAGCCCAGCCTAGAAGCTAAGAGTTTCAGGTTTAAATACCGCTAGGGGCTAACATTTGTGTGATGAATATGGATATTTGTACTCGAGTCATGAGTGTTTGTATGTATATGAATATTGATCTATGTAAATATGTATGTATAAATAGTACCGTTAGCTTGGATAAAGACTGCGATAGACTCATCATCTGTCACAGTATCCAAAAGTCGAAAGTGGGTCGAAAGCACTTCATTGTCTTAAACTCTGCCTACCCCAGTATGGGAAATTGCGTGGAGATTACAAAAATTATATGACAGACCTTATATGTTACAAAAATAAACGATTTCTATATGTCAAAAGCGAATTGTCAATACATTAAATGTATGTAACGTTATTTATATTGGGTACCGCGTAATCGCTCGCAATATATTTGTCCGCACAAAAGCCCGGCTCAAAATATCCCATAGGGTAAAATTATCATATTTATAATGTGTCATAAATAAACTCATGTGGCAACATTTAACCTATAGCAAGGCTTTCAAGTGCTTCATAATGAAATACATGCAATAATAGTCCCGTTGCCATTAATAATATAATGTTGCCATCATTTTTATAACAAAATTTATTAATTTTTATAATAAAATTAATAAATTATGTATTATAATAGTTATTTATTGATTTGTATTTCAACTTTATTGCTTAATCTTAACAATAAAAGTAACACAGAGGGACTTAATACCTTCAGGCATTCTCTGCCTGTCAACCCAGGGTTGGCGAGAAATTGTAGTAGCGACAAAAAAATTATCAAGAGGGATAAAACTTAAACCAAAGGTATAATTATAATAATAAGGATACATAAAATTAAAAAAAAATTAAAAACCACCACCTGTCACGTTGTCCCCAAAATATCTTCGGTGGAAGGTGGGTCAAAGTGACTTGATTGTTTAGACTAGACGTCTGTTTACCCCTGTATTGGGAATTGTGTGAAGATATTTATTTATTTATATAAAATTAAAAAATAACTGATATCCATACTGTGGCCGCGGTTCGATTTCCGCCCGTTTCAGTTAATTCAATCCCTGCCAATCTAAATACCACAAACTCTTACCTATACAATTGTTCCTGGGCTTCAAATATGAAACCGCACTCGTAGAAGCTGCTCAGCAACACCGGAAATAGTAACAGGACAAAATTCAATAGGTTATATCTTCCATACGGTCCGAGGCTCTCAAGCACCGAGTCCAAATTGATTACTTTCTTGCCTTCGTCCATAGTCCGCGTCGGATCGCGCGAACTTCGTGACAAATGCCCCAAAGTTCTCGGGTTCGTTTAACGACGCTCTGAAAATAGATTGCAACGTTTAACTTTGGATTGTGGAACGTAAAAAGGAAAATCTGCTTTAGTTGAATTGTATAAACTTACACGCTAAGTCTGAGAATTTAGGAGTAAATGTACTGAATTGTTTGAATGACTTTTTCCAAGTTCTGTGTGTTATAATTGACGTAGTGTTGGCATAATATGGGTGGATACTTTTTACTAGACTGTCTGTTTACGTTACTTTAACTTTTTTTTAATAAAATAATACTAGCAATCTTTAATTTAATGTTCAGATGTTTGGAACTTTTAACCTATTAACAGGTTTACGAGTGAGAAATTTATTGGAGAAAAACTTTATATAGTAAGGGTTATTGTAATATAAATGAATATGTTAATGACTGTTACGATACCGTGGTAGTTTAAAAAATCACTATTGATAACTGAGTGTATGTTCTTATATTGATAAATAAATGATTTGATTTGAATGCAATAATTCGGCAAATACATTGTTTTATGAAGCATTTTTATCGATGTAAGTAATATTTGCGATTGTTGTCCCTTGGTGAAATTGCATGTTATTAAAAAACATTGTTGCACGCTTGTACACAATTCACTTTATTAATTCATACTTTAATTGAACCATCCGTTTTCGCCATACGGCATCATGCTGCCGTTAGGCGAATTCTTTTTATTTTTTATGTAAGCTATGCAGGAATTTTTATTACTAAATAAATGTCAAATTTATAAAAAAAATCTACTTGGAGGATAAATTAAAATTCGCACAAAATGCGGACTAAGTTGCAGGTAAAATGTTGGCCTGCATGCAAATAATTGTATTCATTAGAATCTCAAAAATAATTGTAATAATTTGTACAAATATGGTTTTATTGGGGAAGCATAATTATCTTTTACATTCTTCTAAATTAATTACGATTAAGTATTTTTTTATTATTTCAAGAAAAGTGAAGTCAAAGTGTTTAAGAGATTAGTAAAATAAATGTAGAGGCAAAAAACCAAATCCAAATCCCGCAAAGTATCTAATGAATCAGAGAACAGAAAACTTCGAAACTTTGTTAGGCGCTTAAATCAAGCATTACGTAAGAGACGATAACAAAATTTAACATTTATAAAACAGATTGTTAAAAAGTGTACGCCATATCGCGCCACACTATCAAACTTGTATATAGGGGCGAAACAGTGACGAAATTCAATGTTATATTTGGGATAATTAGTCGGAATTAATTTATTCGCACTGTTAATTAGCAACGTTATCAGAAAGGTAAAAACTAAAAAGGAACAAAGACGAAGTAATCATGTACCCAGTAGCATGATTTGTACACACGCATAATTCCTTACTCGTGTCTATGTATCTATTATGTAGTCCCTTTGTGATGATATAAATTTCCTGCACATCAATTTACAAGGAATACTAAATCGGGCAACGCTTCGCTGTGGCTCCTTCTGTTAACGCAGTGGTTACAGTCTCTTTGGTGTGTTAAATTAGTTAGAATAGTAATCTTTGAAGGTAAGAGCGGAAAAATATCAAAGAGTATAAATTAGTGTTTCTATTCTTTGATACTTTTTGCATGTTACGAAAGCACAATGACAAACTGAAATAAATTACATTCAATATACTTTAAGGTGTATTTTTTATCGTTCACATGTGAATTTTTATTATTATTTCGGGATAAGTAGTACTTAAAAACACCCTTGAGTAATGACATGTGGAAATTTCAACTCACGGATATTGTATTTTATTATACATTAATTAAATACCCTAATTTTCCATGTCAATAAATAAGTATATAATAATATTAATATGGTTGGTGGTTATTTCAGAAAACTTTTTCACTTATTTATGCTAGGAGATTAGAAAAAGAAAACAAAAGTGTCTTCGAAAAAACCTCATAATATTTCATTGAGCAAAGTTCCATTTATTTATCGAGTGTAATAAAGCAATAAAGCTTCCCACCTACAGAAAATTCTGGAAATCGAGAGAAAAACTCGAACAAAACAACGCAATACAAGATCTGGAGCGGAAAACGATGAACGGAAAATACTTTGTTTTTTTTCAAAAATTTTCCTTTAATATGTTTCCCATCTGATACGTACAGTGAATGTTGATAGTAAAATTTTCACAGTATGAGACAGAATATATTTTACGTAGCAAATAGGTGTATTCGATGAAAATATTTCTTCTTTAAACCGCTCTTGAAGAGATTCTATATTTTGCAATTATGATTTGTAGAATTACTCAAATCAAAAATTTTACATTCAAGTTTGACCATAAAAAATTAGTGGTTACTAAGTGTTAATTATTCATTCAAGAATTTTATTCGCAATGAAACTAAATACTTTCAATAATATATGGAAATTTTTAGTCGAAGTCAGGAAATTTTCTTTTTCCCCTTATGTGTATTCAGTCTCATATAATCCTACTGCAGTATACTGTCACTAAATCTTCTTCATTGAACATTAACCTCTTCGAGCAAATTTTTAATAATTATCAAATGGATTAATATTACATACTGAGAGGCTGAAACAGTTTAATACTGTTATCACTGTCAACGAAGATAATAAAAATTACATTTATAATAGTAATAAATAAAAATAAATATCTTCACGCAATTCGCAATACAGGGGTAGATAGAGGGCTAGTCTAGACAATGAAGTCCCTTTGACCCATCATCCGAAGATGTTTTCGGGATAATGTGACAGGTGGTGAGCTCATCGCCGCTTTTATGTCTAAGCCAACGATATGAATCGTACATAGGTTCGGAACGAACGAACGAACTGGGGTCTCTCGACTCGAATTCCGATCACCCAACCACTCGGCTATCGTGAATTCTACTTTCATAGTTATAACAAATATTTGCCTTCAGTGGGTCTCGAACCTCGGCACCCTTAAATTCGAAGACAAGGTCACTACAAAATCTAACAAATATATTTAATTACAGTTGTATCTTCAAGCCATTCCCAAAATAGATTTCTATTACCCTTACATTTCATTAGGAATTACCATAAAGTTTCTTTTAGCATTTCGTTCCTGAACGAGCTTAAAAGCTTTTCCACGCGGGTGCGGTACGAACTGTCAGGCCAAGTTAATGCATTCTGTCACAAGTTGTACATTGCAAAACCTATGTACCACGTAAAATATATGTTACATGACAAACTATTAATTTTGTTTTCACAGTTTTATTTGTATTCTATAAGAGCTGCGGTAGTCAGGGTTCATTGTGGGATTAGTAAGCACATGACCCCGGTTCTATACCCGGTTCGACATCACTAAAATTTTTAATAGTTGTTCAATGTGGTGAATTCTTAATATTATCGACCAATGACAATACAACACATATTGTTGAATATATATTATGGAGGTGTTTGTATACAAACACCTCCATAATAATAAGGCGTAATACTAAGAAGGCGACAGACTCACCACCTGTCACGTTATCCCACACTTCGGTGAAAGGTGGGTTAAAAAGACTAAAAACTAAAAATAGATACATACATACACAGGGATAGTATGACATAATTTGCTCTGATCCCAAAGCCCAATGATTTGCCCAGCAGTGGAAAAATACTCTATTAATTTACAATTATGATATTTATTATAGCGACTTTTTTGTTTATTTAAAGTCAGTCACAAACATCTCGTGTTGGGTTTGTATGATAAATAGTTAATACATAAATAGATATGGACAACAACACAGATATTGCTCTGATCCCAAAGCAAGTAGTTGGTGTTAAGGAATCGGAAACATAGAAGGTATCACAAACACCTAAACCGGAGAAAATTTTGAAAAAGTGGTTTTCTACATTGAATCGTCCGAGAATTTAACCCGGGGCTTCAAAGATGGCGGCACCATGAAAACTGACGTACGCCAATCGTCCACGGAAGTCGTCACGAAGGTTGTACGTATTCATTCATATCATTTGTCGTAACTAAAAGAACCCAGAAGGTTCTCTCACGCTCACCTAAGTATCATTACAATTACCTACTAGTTAATACTTAAGGGTCAAATAGATGATTACATCAAACGTTGCAATTAAGAAGTTAATCCATCAATTGACCTCCTAATGCTTGTTAGCCTTTTGGAATGAATCATAACTGTAGTTTGAATGTGAATGTTTAGATTATATTATTACTTCAATAAGCTTTGTTTTTGTGGATTTAATTAGACTAGACCTGTGACCTATTTATATATACTTGTATAAAGTAAAAGTAAATATCGTCACGCAATTCCCAATACAGGGGTAGACAGAGGTCTAGTTTAGACAATTAAGTCCCTTCGACCCATCTTCCACCGAAGATATTTTTGGGACAACGTGACAGGTGGTGAGCCCGTCGACGTATTTATGTCTAAGCAAACGATATAATCGGTTTTTGAAAAACCCATTGGTACGAGCCAGTCACCTGGGGATCGAAGTCAGGTCTCTTGACTCGAAATTCCGACCATCCAACCACTCGGATATAGTTAAAGTCACGTGGTATCGGCGTAATACGAGTAATATACATTCTTACTCTACCCTCTTTCTTCTCGTATCGTAAGAGGTGGCTAAGCGAAAAATCTTGAAAAATCAAGACAATACCGATATATGTCGGAGAATTTGACGACCGCCGTGGACGTGTCGCCAGGTCTGATGTTCCGAGTTCGATTCCCGGACGAGTCACTTTTTCTACATTGTCTCAGATTGTGTGTGGCTGTTAGTGTTTACTTCGTTGTTTCACATTCCATAACACAAGTGCTTTAGCTACTTACTTTGGGATCAGAGCAAAGTATGTGATATTGTCCCTATGTATGTAATTATTAAAAAAAAACAATCTCGAAGAATACCAGACTGACATAAAGCAAACCGATGCAGGCTGCAGTATATCAGCTTAGGTGTTTGGAATTGCCAACCGAGGCTGCAGATGGACATGAGTGTGGTACTGATCCAGACGTCTCCTAAGCAGACGGAATAATATTTAAAGATGAAATCATATGTTTTTCTGAATGCGACAGCTTTCATCTTTTACGTAAAAAGTAAAGTAACCGAGTGTTAACTACGTTCAAAGGTCTAGTTTAATCTAATATACTTATCAAAAGGAATTATAATTTTAGACAAAGAAAACCAGAATTAAATATCGTTTTAAATGTAACACTAGAACTCGATATTTACAATCTATATTTCTAATATATAAAAATCTCGTGTCGCGGTGTATGTTGCCAAACTCTTCTGAAATTGCTGGACCGATTTTCATTAAAATTTTGTGAACTTATCGGGTAGGGCTGAGAATCGGTTAACATCTATTTTTCATGCTCCTAAATTTGGTACACCCCTTAATTTTTTTTATTTTTTTAGACAACATTTTTTGATTTTATTTTTTTATGGTACAGCATTCAAAAATACATTCAACCCCAAATGTTTACCCTTCTATAATCATATTTAGTCATAATATTGTTTTTTTAGCTACAGTTAGTTGTCTATACTGTAACTCAACTGTTTAGACTTACTATAACCAATTAGTAACTAAATCACATTTTGTCATGAAACTGATATTATAATAAAACTTAGATTATAATTCGTAATGTAAGGTTATCACATATGGTCACATATTTTTATATTTCAACTAAATGAATATAACATAATAAATCGAAAGCGACATTAATTAACATTAAGTTAGTAGCGGAAACGTGTTTGCTATATTATAATATAAATAAATTACTAATTAAAGAATGGATTGTTTACAACTTCGTGGTTCCGCAGACAAAGGTATGATATGAGGAAACGTGATGGACTATCTCCAAGGTCTCATATCGGGTGACTGCGGTCACGGTGAATATTATAAGAATATTAAATAAACGAGAATTAAAAATAGTGGTGGTATTGGTTTACGCATATCGGGTTACGAAAAAAGAGCCACTTTCTTCCCATGCTTGCCATTAAAAAGATTAATAAACCATATAGTCGTTTAATGATGTTGAAAAATATCAGACCAAAAAAAAAATCAGAACGGCGATGGACAGCATCGTCTAAGGTGCGAGGTTTGCATACTGCAATCCCCAATAAAGTTGTCAGGCGTGGCAGTTATGAAAAATCCTCTATACGGTAGGAATTTGAAGTGTCAGTTAAAAAGCAATAATATTTTTCAGAGATCTTCTATACAGACGATAACTTCTTTACAGTTTGATGACACGTGACGTCGGCACAACTGACGTCATGTGTCGTGGTTAAACAAACCTTAACGCATGTGCACTGTATCTTATACATCAATATGATCTAAATAAGTATATAAATAGATGAATAAATATCTTCGCGCAATTCCCAATACAGGCGTAGACAGAGGTCTAGTCTAGACAATTAAGTCCCTTCGACCCACCTTCCACCGAAGACCAATATAATCTAGACATACTAATCTGCTAATATGACAAAACGCCTTAGTTTATTTATAGATATTTACATAAAATTAGATAGATGATGCTAGAGTAAATTATTATAAATAATAATATTAAATTTTCTAGATGACATTCAGCCGTATAAACTAAGAAAGTCTTAATACAAATTATCTTCATAGAATAAAAAAGTATATAAATATTTTTGTATGAATTTATATACATATACAAGATTACAAAGTTTACAGTTATAAGATAGCAGAGTAAAATGTAGGTTGCTTATTGAATGAAATCGGTCGCCTCTGCCTAAAAATATTTCCAACAGCATTTTGTTTGTAAGGGATAAACTCTGTCAAAACTTTAACGCTATATTAAGCCTAATTAAGACTATGACTAAACAAATTTCTGAGACATCGATATGCTGACCTCATTCTATCTTGTGGAGGGTCGGTTTTATATCTTGTGAAACAGTAAGGACTGGTTGCATCGAGCTCGCATCGACTTCACCTTCACAACATACTGCAATCGCCACATCATGGCAGGGCCACGGGAACGGTTGGTAGGGCCACGGGATCATCCGCGCTAAGCTTCCCAGGTAGAAGGTGAAAGAGAAAGCGCAGCTTACTCGAGGCATCGCAACACGGACCTCTACCTCCTCAGCCTCAGCAGAAAGAAAGAAGAATCTGCAGTTCTTCTTTCTCATTTGCACCCAATCCCATTGGTGCATAATGGTCTATTTTACAATCCTGTTAGTTACTTATACTGCAATCCGGTAAATAGAAGACCAATACATACATTTTTTTTACCGAATTATACCCACGCTAGGACTTAAAAATAGTGTCGAAGACGTAAGGTAGTTCGTAAGTATCGCATAAAATGCACACAAAATATTCAGTCTAATTAGAATTGTTTTTTTTTTAACTTTGCCTTTTTTCTCGAACTTGGTTACAAAGAAACTATCTCGGCATCCTTCCTTTTTCCCGTTTGTCAATTATGCAGTTGAATAAATTAATTACACTCGTTGAATTTATAACGAAGCTCGACATTGTAATAGTATCTACTCGAAGAGATACGATTTTTTTATCTTTTTCAGTTTTAAGAAGTTTCTTCGCTAACCTAACCTACAAGCTAATTAAGAATGTTTAAAGTGAGAGTCACGATGGAAGTCACGATAGCCGAGTGGTTGGGTGGTCGGAATTTCGAGTCAAGAGACCCGAGTTCGATCCCCAGTTGGTAGGCTCGTACCAATGGGTTTTTCAAAAACTTATGTACGAATATCGTTGGCTTGGACATAAAGACGGCGACGGGCTCACCACCTGTCACGTTGTCCCGAAAATATCTTCGGTGGAAGGTGGGTCGAAGGGACTTAATTGTCTAGACTCGACCTCTGTCTGCCCCTGTATTGGGTAAAGATATTTATTTTTTAAAGTGAGAGTCTAAGGTCGTACCGAAGAGTTTGGTACAGCAATCGTCAATTTGCTTGCAAGATATAGATGACGCCTATATAATATGTAAATTATTATTTGTCTCTAACATACGTAAGTAACTTTAGCACAAGATTTAGCGCTTGAAAAAAAAAAGGTTCCATTTATATGTAAATGAATACGTATGTAAAAGTTATTCGAAAGAAATGTGTTTTATTGTATTTATTTTTATGTTAATTTATTTATCTTTTTTTCAAATAATTTGCACCTGCCAACATATTTTTTCATTCAAATAAACATGTACTAAAACTAATATTTAATTAGGCTTTGTTGATTAAGGTTTAACATATTTGTATGTCCCCAAATCATTATTTTAACCTTAATAAACTTTGACGACCCGATAGCAGAGTTCTAAGTGACCCCGCCTTCGAAACTAAGGGTTGCGGGTTCGAATCTCGCTAGAGGCAAACATTGTGTGTTGAATTAGGAATGTTTGTACTCGTGTTGAATGTTTGTACTCTATTATTTTGCACAATTTTAGTGGCGTCGGCCTGGGCACAAACGTGGATCACATGCAACCGACGTCGTGATAGTATTTATAGTCAACCAAACAACCAATGTCGTGATAGTATTTATAGAATTTTCTCCGATACTTAATAATTATGGCTACATAACAATAAACAGTTAAAATGACATCGAGATCGCTACTTTACCCAGTAGCGATGTCGATGTCATTTAAACTGACACTATTTTACACTTCGTGGGAGCGAATAGAATTTACATACCGTAAGAAGCCTTGACTCCCACTTGCGAACACTTAACGTGCACTTAAATCACTCGGGCGAGTCGTGATCGATTCATTTGTTTTGATTTAGACTCGATATTGCAATCGGTTGCAATCTATCGATGTATTTGACATTAAAATGAAACTAATTTTCCGGATTTTAACGCTGATTTTAATGCAATATCTCAAAGGAATTCAAAACAAAACAAAATAATATATTTATTTTATATAAATGATTATTTGATACTGAAAGCAAGAACAAATATAACCATTGTGTGATGTCAGTCGATGATAGTTTGATGGTGACTCAATGGCGTGACGATACGAGGGTGCGTTTTTATGTTCTCAGAATAGCAGGGTTGGATGGGGTGGTGCGCTCGTTAAGACCAGTTATTTAATGACTCATTAGTATAGAGTTTTGCCATAATTGTATCATTTGTTTTCGAACTATTGACGATAAAGCTACTCAATTTAGAAGAAAGTTTGGAAAATCGAGTATCTTGTCAAGTTCGTAATTCGTACATAAGTTTTTGAAAAACGCATTGGTACGAGCCTGCCAACTGGGGATCGAACTTGGGTCTCTCGACTCGAAATTCCGACAACCCAAACACTCGGCTATTTTTTTTTTATCATTACGTTTCTGAGTCTAAGGAAGTCTCCATATAGTGACACAAAAGCAGATCACCTATCAAGTATAAGGTAAGATCAGTCAGAATACTTAAAGATACAGTTTTTTACAGACTCGGAAGGTATCTTATTGATCTATTATAAGGATAAAGGTGTCTACATAATCAAAGAATGTGCTACGCTACAATCTTGGCTGCAGCAGCTGTTGTCTTTCATTGTCTCCCCTCACATTTCATTTACGCATGAATACGCGAATATTAGGTAGAACTTAGTTCGAAGATACCCGTTTTATTACGGGCTTGAAAGCGGAGTGGTTTTGTATAGTTTCATTACAGCTTACCCTTTTTTTAATAGCCCGCAAGCTCTCGTTACAGAGTATATATAGGCGACTGCAGTACTTAATTGTTAGATACTTTTTTTAGTTGCTTCAGTGTTACCACGGAAAGCATATAATTTGTACATATAACTTGTACATAGGTTTTTTTTTATAGAAAAACCCCTTGGTACGGCCACTTGAGGATCGAACTCGGGTCTCTTGACTCGAAATTCCGACCACCCAACCACTCGGCTATCGTGACTTTTTTTATGATTATTATTTTTTATTTTTATAACAAAAACACAAACAAACTCTCCAAAGAGTTTTGTTTATAACACTTTTCATATGAAATTAATCGAGATGAAACACAAGACCGATGAAAATAATGTAGATTAAGACCCTCGCGCAAGATCCAAGTACATAATTTAAACTGACACTATTTTACACTTCGTGGGAGCGAATAGAATTTACATACCGTAAGAAGCCTTGACTCCCACTTGCGAACACTTAACGTGCACTTAAATCACTCGGGCGAGTCGTGATCGATTCATATGTTTTGATTAAGACTCGATATTGCAATCGGTTGCAATCTATCGATGTATTTGACATTAAAATGAAACTAATTTTCCGGATTTTAACGCTGATTTTAATGCAATATCTCAAAGGAATTCAAAACAAAACAAAATAATATATTTATTTTATATAAATTATTATTTGATACTGAAAGCAAGAACAAATATAACCATTGTGTGATTTCAGTCGATGATAGTTTGATGGTGACTCAATGGCGTGACGATACGAGGGTGCGTTTTATGTTCTCAGAATAGCAGGGTTGGATGGGGTGGTGCGCTCGTTAAGACCAGTTATTTAATGACTCATTAGTATAGAGTTTTGCCATAATTGTATCATTTGTTTTCGAACTATTGACGATAAAGCTACTCAATTTAGAAGAAAGTTTGGAAAATCGAGTATCTTGTCAAGTTCGTAATTCGTACATAAGTTTTTGAAAAACCCATTAGTACGAGCCTGCCACCTGGGAACCGAAGTCGGGTCTATTTATTTATATGGTATATTTATTTATATCATAGCAACATTTAATAAAAACATGCTGGCCCAGTGATAAGGCCACTTGCTTATAAAACTCATAGAACGGTTTCAAATTCTATTATAATATATTTTTCAGGATTAAGAGAACCATGTTCCAATTTTCGTCAAAGAATATTTATGATTTGGCTTTCGTTCAGAAATAGGCGTTCACGGATTAATTTATTTTTAATCTCGAAATGGTGTTGTCGCAACTCTATCAGTCAACGCAAAATCAAAGCGCTGCCTCCTGATGCCGGCTATAGGATATATGACATGCCTGTGCAATAAATGAACATTTACAAACGGATGAACCGTTAGTTAGTCATAGATTAACCCTTTAATGGAAAGACAAGTAGCTAATAATTGAGCTCGGTATGCATGCCATGATGGCGCACCTTTTGAATAATGCATGAGCAATCCAAGCAATCGCAGACTGCAGAGTGAAACAAAACATCAGATATACGTTTTCGAGTTTCTATTTCCTGCGAGGAAATTATGTACTTGGATCTTGCGCGAGGGGTCTTAATCTACATTATTTTCATCGGTCTTGTGTTTCATCTCGATTAATTTCATATGAAAAGTGTTATAAACAAAACTCTTTGGAGAGTTTGTTTGTGTTTTGTTATAAAAATAATTATTATTATTATTATTATTATTATTATTATTATTATTATTATTATTATTATTATTATTATTATTATTATTATTATTATTATTATTATTATTATTATTATTATTATTATTATTATTATTATTATTATTATTATTATTATTATTATTATTATTATTATTATTATTATTATTATTATTATTATTATTATTATTATTATTATTATTATTATTATTATTATTATTATTATTATTATTATTATTATTATTATTATTATTATTATTATTATTATTATTATTATTATTATTATTATTATTATTATTATTATTATTATTATTATTATTATTATTATTATTATTATTATTATTATTATTATTATTATTATTATTATTATTATTATTATTATTATTATTATTATTATTATTATTATTATTATTATTATTATTATTATTATTATTATTATTATTATTATTATTATTATTATTATTATTATTATTATTATTATTATTATTATTATTATTATTATTATTATTATTATTTATGATTTGGCTTTCGTTCAGAAATAGGCGTTCACGGATTAATTTATTTTTAATCTCGAAATGGTGTTGTCGCAACTCTATCAGTCAACGCAGTCAAAATCAAAGCGCTGCCTCCTGATGCCGGCTATAGGATTTATGCCATGCCTGTGCAATAAATGAACATTTACAAACGGATGAACCGTTAGTTAGTCATAGATTAACCCTTTAATGGAAAGACAAGTAGCTAATAATTGAGCTCGGTATGCATGCCATGATGGCGCACCTTTTGAATAATGCATGAGCAATCCAAGCAATCGCAGACTGCAGAGTGAAACAAAAACATCAGATATACGTTTTCGAGTTTCTATTTCCCTGCGAGGAAATTATGTACTTGGATCTTGCGCGAGGGGTCTTAATCTACATTATTTTCATCGGTCTTGTGTTTCATCTCGATTAATTTCATATGAAAAGTGTTATAAACAAAACTCTTTGGAGAGTTTGTTTGAGTTTTTGTTATAAAAATAAAAAATAATAATCATAAAAAAAGTCACGATAGCCGAGTGGTTGGGTGGTCGGAATTTCGAGTCAAGAGACCTGAGTTCGATCCTCAAGTGGCCGTACCAAGGGGTTTTTCTATTAAAAAAAACCTATGTACAAGTTATATGTACAAATTATATACTTTCCGTGGGAACACAGAAGCAACTAAAAAAGTATCTAACAATTAAGTACTGCAGTCGCCTATATATACTCTGGGCTATTAAAAAAAGGGTAAGCTGTAATGAAACAATACAAAACCACTCCGCTTTCAAGCCCGTAATAAAACGGGTATCTTCGAACTAAGTTCTACCTAATATTCGCGTATTCATGCGTAAATGCTCACGTTTTGCAACAATGGGATTTGAAATGTGAGGGGAGACAATGAAAGACAACAGCTGCTGCAGCCAAGATTGTAGCGTAGCACATTCTTTGAATATGTAGACACCTTTATCCTTATAATAGATCAATAAGATACCTTCCGAGTCTGTAAAAAAACTGTATCTTTAAGTATTCTGTCTGATCTTACCTTACTTGATAGGTGATCTGCTTTTGTGTCACTATACGGAGACTTCCTTAGACTCAAATTCGTAATGATAAAAAAAGTCACGATAGCCGAGTGGTTGGGTGGTCGGAATTTCGAGTCGAGAGACCCGAGTTCGATACACAGTTGGCAGGCTCGTACCAATGGGTTTTTCAAAAACTTATGTACGAATTAAATCGTTGGCTTGGACATAAAGACGGTGACGGGCTCACCACCTGTCACGTTGTCCCGAAAATATCTTCGGTGGAAGGTGGGTCGAAGGGACTTAAATGTCTAGACTAGACCTATGTCTACCCCTGTATTGGGAATTGCGTGAAGATATTATTATTATTATTATAAAAATAAATCAAAAAAATATTATTAATTATGTTATTTTGTTAACCTGTATACTCACATTATACAAATTAATAAATTATTTAAAAAATATTTATTTAAAAAAATTAAAATAGTCCTTGACGCAGTAGTCAGCAAGGTCTGTTAGCGAAATGTCACGATCCTTATATATTCTCTTTCAGATTCTTCGTTTTCTTCATACACGCACGTATGTGTAGGTAGTATTCAAATACTCATGACCGTTCCCTCTTTTAGCAATTTGATCACATGGTCTTCAAAAATCTACCTCAACCATCTTTATTGTTAAAATTCGCGTCGTATACTTTCTTCGCAATTTTTTATTCAAATTTATTCTACAAATTACATTACTCAAATCCCCAGAATTTATCTAAGTTACTACAGTCGTCCTTGACCTCTACTTGAATATAATTTTTGTTATAAATACATACTTTTCAATTATATATTCTACAACTTTACATGAAAATATTCAAAACCTTTTTTAGTTAAAATGTACGTTGTCCTGCAAGTTGTACTCAATATTTTTTATAAATATAAATTTATTATAAGAATAGAATGGTTTCTAATTAGTTAATAGAATAAAGCTTAAGTAGAGATAGATAAACTTTAAAAATTATTTACCACCTGAAAAGTACATGTTACATATTAATTACACTTGAAAATGATAAAATTATAAAATAACAAACAAAAAAAACATGAAACATTTTTACATTTAAATATTACAATCCAATTAGCGGAATAAAATTAATTTTCATATCACAAAGTCGTTTACGGAAATGCATATTAACTTCTAGTTATTTATTTGTAATTAAAGTAACCTGCAGGTAGTTAAGTTAGTAAATTTTAAACTTAAGTAACATAAATTGTGACATAGAATTTCAATAACGCAGTTTGCCTTGGGAAGGGTATCATGCGGAGGAAAGTGGAACACGCGTGATCAGTTCATGCACATTTTTCGAACGGTGTGCTGTTGAGAGTTGTATGGAATCTTTCGACAGCCCTTTTTATAGTAAGAGAGCTGGCGACGTCAAAACTTGGCAAAGATTTTTCAAATCTTTTAATTTTTTGTGTCTAAGTCTTTCTTTTTTTGTTATGTACGTCACACTAGTTCAAAAAGATGTTGTGATTTTGTTGGATCACCGCTTTTACTTTAGAAGTGGACAGAAATTAATGATGACTTGAATATTATCTAGTTGTAAAGAGTAAATTATTTCATTTAATTCCTTCCACCGAAGATATTTTCGGGAAATCGTGACGGGTCATGAGTCCGTCGCCGTTTTTATGTCCAAGCCAACGATATAATTCGTACATAAGTTTTTGAAAAACCCTTTGGTATGAGCCTGCCACTTGGGGATCGAACTCGAGTCTCTAGATTCACGAAAAAATATTATTTAAAAGAAAACTTGTAATAAAGGAAAATAATAATAATTCAGCTAATGATTAATTTTGAGGCATTTCTGATTTTCATTGATTCTGATGAAGTTTGCTTGGTTATAAATAATTAATCTCAGTCTCGTCATTACATAAATATAAAGGTACACTTATGGTAATGAGAAATTAACTTGTTTAAGCTTTATTTATTTTAAAACTCAAACTTAAGTGTTTACTCCTAGACTATAACGTTTTAATTATTTCGACATCCTGGTCACAGTGTGACATGAACATCCTACCTGCCTACTGATTCGTAGATCCTGTTTTTCAAACAGGTAAAGCCTATGTTGTGCCTTATAAAAACTCGCATGTGTCATGTTTCGCCAATCTTAATGGAACAATTCAATGCAGTACGTATTTATTTTTCTGAGCTTCAGAAATTTATTCTTCAGTATGTTTTGACCGTATTTTTATTCAAATAAATAAAAATAAATAAATATATACACGTAATTCCCAATACAGTAGTAGAGGTCTAGTCTAGACAATTAAGTCCCTTTGACACACCTTAAACTGAAGATATTTTTGGGACAACGAAGCGACGTATGTTATGTTGTCCCTACCGTTAACGGACTGTTAAAGTCCACTGCAGGACATAGGCCTCTCTCGTAGGGAGGATTTGCCATTATCGCCACGCTTCGAGCAAACCACTCGCACCTCAGACGCTGCTGCCCGTCGAGGTCTGATTATATTGGTCTGATATTTTTAGAGATTATCCCGTCATCTATTGGTTGCCATAACATTATTCAAGGCTGTCTCCCTTAGTCGCCTCCTACGACACCCACGGGAAGAAATGGAGTGGCACTTCTTACACCGTTACCGTTATTTGTGCAAATAACTATCAATATTTTTTTAATTCTTCTTCTATCAATAGTCCACAGCTTCACATAGGTCTTTCCCAATATTTTACACAAAAACTGTCCTCAATCACATGCATAAATGGACTTCCGGTAAAAATCTGCAAGTCACTCATCTCGTGGGAGATCGTGTTGAACCGCGTTTGCCTAAACGAGGTTGCCACTCGAGAACCTTTGTTCTCCAACGGTTATTAGTTTGTCGAGCTAAGTGAGTGACGAATTGCCACTTCAGTGCGCTAATCTTCACAACTATGTCGGTAACCTTAGTTGTAAATACCGAACAAAGCCCGTTATATAGCACGCTATGCCACTCTGTACTTCTTGGGGCTATAAATATAAATAGGATCTCGGTACAAGGTCATCACTAGTAACACGCAATGGTAGTAAACTTTGGAGTATTTTGTTTTGGTATATTTGAAGAAAAGATGGAACGAGTTCGATCCCCAGGTGGCCGACTCGTACGAAAACTTATGTACGAATTATATCGTTGTCTTGGACATAAAGACGGCGACGGACTCACCGCCTGCCACACGTTGGCCCGAAAATAGTTTTCGGTGGTTATTATTAATTGTTAGTTAGGTAAGTTATTATTAATTGACTAGACTTAATTGACTAGAGAGAAGATTATTTTTTATTTTTATATTTTTAAGCATATAAGGCCGCTTAACAAAGTTATGCATGGAAACGATATCAGTGCTTAAAACAGTCGATTCGTTATGAATGATACGTACATTATAATTGACATAAGCTCTTTATGAGACTCGGAATGAAACCGTTTCATTAATGAGCTCCTGCGCTATCGCAACGCACACGATACAAATACTAGTTTATTGTGATTTATTCAACGATTTAAATTGTGGCATATATAAATTAATACTATGAGAGTATTATCGCATTTATAGTAACAGTAGTTTTGTTGTTTGTGGTAACGGAAAAATATTTTCCGTAAAACGATTTCCAATACTAGGGTTCACAGAGGTTTATTTGTTACCTTAATAGTAACATAGATAAAAAAACCTACAAAAACCTTGGACAGTGTTTCGAAATTAAAATATTTACTATTTATATTACTAAAATATATCGATAGAGGAACATAAATTACAAAAGCAAAGCCATTATTTTATATTCACCGCCGTTTTGTACTTCGTAGATATTTTCTACAAAAGATGACAAAAATGTCATCTTTTTTTAATCATATTTTACGGTTACAATTTTTTTTTAATTTGACAAAGAATTGCCCCATGGGAGATAAATGCATGTTGCAGCCATCACCCTTCTCAACCGTATTAAAGGGAGGTGGACGACAGATTCATACTGAATTAATTAATAAAATTACTGAAAGGCTAAAATATCTTTTGAATAATTTTATTTCCATACCATTAATATATAAAGATAGTTGATAGAATCAGGCGCTGCTTTGCGGAAATTAATTATAATAAAGATGTTAACTTAACATTTTCTTTCTTACGGCCTGTAAAATTACGGATATGCCTCTCATGTAATTGGGATTTGCTACCACGCTCAGGTAATTAGTGATCTTAGTACCAGTAAGACGCTGCTATTCACCGGTGTGATTAAGTCTAGTATTTTATCGAGATAGTTCTGCTGCCATCAGTTGGCATCCTTGAGTTGTACAAGGTTGGTATCCATTGTATTTCATAGGGTTGGCATCTATTGCCTTATACTAGCCTTATCTCCCAATCACCTCTTACGGCTATCAAGATAAGAAAGTAGGTGGAAAATTCTTACGCACACACCAACGGATAAAGAACCTTAGACCACCACTAACTCTTAATCTCTCTGATATTAGTTTGAATAATCATAATCTCTAGATTAAATAAAATCAAAACAATTTTTCTTTTTGTTATGTGATTATGGCGTACGACATATACCACCCTCAATCTCCGTGCACGAGTGACGTAAATGCCGGTTTTCAAAGTGTCACCATCTTGAGGTGCCGGGTTCGATTCCCGGACGGATCAATGTAGAAAAAGCACTTTTTCTACATTTTCACGGGTCTGGGTGTTTGTGATGCCTTCGTTGTTTTCGATTCCCATACCTCAAGTGCTTTAGCTTCTTATAGGGATCGGAGCAATGTATGTGATGTTGTCCATATCTATATATGTTTTTATTTATTATTATTATTATATAATTTATTTTCCGTTCATGTCGTAAGAGGCTAATAAGTCAAATGCCTAGAATTAACGATCTCCAAACAAACACGACGGAAAACTCAACATAACGGTGAGGGGTTTGCTATCCGTTTATGGTGCGAGATGTCTAGTACTACCATAAATAAAGCACGTGTGTAAATAAAACAGACAAATCACTACGGTCTTTTGGGCATTGTTCAAAAGACAAAGTGTATGCAAACTTCAAAACTAGAGGCCTAAATATAAATCAAAGCAATCGTCCGCAAGACAATTTAGACAAGTGTAAAGTTATACAATTTTTTGTTCTTTTCGTAATCTAAAGGTTTTTTTCGAAAACTTATGTACGATTTATATCGTTGGCTTTCTTTATGTCCAAATAAAGAAGGCGACAGGCTCACCACCTGTCACGTTGTCCTGTAAAGTCTAGTGGAAGGTGGATTAAAAGAGCTTAATTGTTGGGAATGGCGTGAAGATGTATAGATCATGTAAATTTGGCGGTAAGTCAATTTATGAATGAGAGACCTTTCGTTTTTTCAAATATATACATCATTTCCATGTGCAATTATAAGATTTGGGATGACTTCTGTATAGTAAATTTTTTTACACATATGTCAAAAACATATGTCCAAGATGATGAAATGTTTCCAGTGAACAATCGCTTCATTACGTCAAAATCTTGGATAAACGATACTTTCATATCTTTGGAAAGCATTTACTGCGAGTTAATGAACTATCCAGGTATGTTGTTACGACTTACGTATGTTGATTAGTCTCGGAAAATGCGACAATGTTTTGAAAATAGTTCTTTGAGACATACAAGTCGATTATTCGATCAGTTACATGATCGATAATTAAAATGCGTTATTCGATTCGAGTGTTTAGTGATGAATCGATTCCGAGAAAATTTCTTATATGAGGTACTTAAAACATAAGACAGCATAGAAAAAGTATTTTTATCTTCTTCTAGATAAAAAAAACTCGGACAGTCTCTTTCTAAGACACTTCCATTAAATTAGGTTCAATAACCTGGATCAGTGCGCCGTTAAATTGCAATGATTGAAGATATCGAAAGCTATTCATTTTGTAAGACAATGTGGAAAATAATAAATTGATATTTTATTTTGGAAATAAAAGTGAATTTTCTTTTAATGCCATGTTGTTGAATTTTGAAGCATGACGTAATGCTTCAAAACTTTTAGGAATTGAATCAACGGGAAATAAAAAAAAATATTGTATGATTGATTTTTTAGGTTTCTCTTTGGTTTAATTTTCTTAGTTGTTATATAATTTGGGTAAAACGAAATTATATTCGGTCTCTTTGAATATCTATTCTAAAGAACAAAAATATTTGAGTTTCTTTTTTCTCATCATTATTAAAAATGTAACATATTCTGACAGAAAAATAAATCTCTAAAAGTCTCTAAAATGTATTTTTGGAAAATTATTAATATGTATTTAGGATGTGTTACATACATATAATTTGACCTAGTTCACAGAAGTTGAATGACATTTTTGTAGTTCCGTTATAATCAATCTTATATTCAATATTTGAAATGATTACGCGAAATAAAAATGATATTTTGCAGCCGGAAGATAAGACAGTATAATGAAAGGAAGCGCCATTGTTAAGCAAACATAAAACGACATAACAATCGGTAACGGTTTTCGGTTACAACCGACGAACAGCTAGTAAAGCAGGGGATTATCGAATTTTAAAACGAAAGATCTTGCACCCCAAATGCTATTGCCTGAGACAGTATAGTTACTAACAAACACATGTCGATGACTGAACAATTCAATTAAATGTTGCAGACGCGCATGTGTAACTTATAACAGACATTCAAACAATTCAAGTTTATAATAAAATACAGTAAAATAAATTAAAATGCGTTATTCGATTCGAGTGTTTAGTGATGAATCGATTCCGAGAAAATTTCTTATATGAGGTACTTAAAACATAAGACAGCATAGAAAAAGTATTTTTATCTTCTTCTAGATAAAAAAAACTCGGACAGTCTCTTTCTAAGACACTTCCATTAAATTAGGTTCAATAACCTGGATCAGTGCGCCGTTAAATTGCAATGATTGAAGATATCGAAAGCTATTCATTTTGTAAGACAATGTGGAAAATAATAAATTGATATTTTATTTTGGAAATAAAAGTGAATTTTCTTTTAATGCCATGTTGTTGAATTTTGAAGCATGACGTAATGCTTCAAAACTTTTAGGAATTGAATCAACGGGAAATAAAAAAAAATATTGTATGATTGATTTTTTAGGTTTCTCTTTGGTTTAATTTTCTTAGTTGTTATATAATTTGGGTAAAACGAAATTATATTCGGTCTCTTTGAATATCTATTCTAAAGAACAAAAATATTTGAGTTTCTTTTTTCTCATCATTATTAAAAATGTAACATAACATATTCTGACAGAAAAATAAATCTCTAAAAGTCTCTAAAATGTATTTTTGGAAAATTATTAATATGTATTTAGGATGTGTTACATACATATAATTTGACCTAGTTCACAGAAGTTGAATGACATTTTTGTAGTTCCGTTATAATCAATCTTATATTCAATATTTGAAATGATTACGCGAAATAAAAATGATATTTTGCAGCCGGAAGATAAGACAGTATAATGAAAGGAAGCGCCATTGTTAAGCAAACATAAAACGACATAACAATCGGTAACGGTTTTCGGTTACAACCGACGAACAGCTAGTAAAGCAGGGGATTATCGAATTTTAAAACGAAACATCTTGCACCCCAAATGCTATTGCCTGAGACAGTATAGTTACTAACAAACACATGTCGATGACTGAACAATTCAATTAAATGTTGCAGACGCGCATGTGTAACTTATAACAGACTTCAAACAATTCAAGTTTATAATAAAATACAGTAAAATAAATTAAAAAATGACACTCGTATAAAAACACGTACTTACTGTAACGAAGAGATAATTAATACACCATGCCCTATTTCACAATAACACTTTAGTCCATTGGAATGTTCTGTTACCTAAATCTAGATTGAGGACACGTGAGATGATAACACTGTTATTTAATGATTTTTGTCGAAAATATTGGTAACGTAGTTCAGCAAACTGAAATTTAATCAAATAATGAAATCGATTTTAACCGGCCGGCGACAGCGTGCGACGCGAACGCGTGCGGTGTACGCTCTCGACAGAACCTGTATAGCTATAGTTTCATTTTATTGTTGGCGTTGGTGAAGCCAGACAGCACACTCATTGGAACGCCACGGTACGTCAGTTTTATCGCGCCACGCGCTTACGCCGATTTCGCACTCATATCGAGGTTACGACAAATTTCCTATCCATTGCTGCTCGTATTCACATGACTCATCTTTTCTTTTTTTCTAACACTTCAATGAATGCAGAATACGTAATAAGTAACTTAATTGATGATGTATCAGCACATGGTTTGGGAATGCACCCTGTGTGCATGTGTCACTAACTTTCGAACGCATTAGAAAATAACAGAGATTAATACAGCCACTGAGTTATTATGGAAATAGATCACTGACTGAATACAATAGTAAATGGTTTTGTCTACTTTGTTAGTATGTGGGCCATCGATTACATAAACATTCAGAGGTTTTGTTGTAGTTACACTGTAACGCATTATGTGATTATATTTTTCCTATAGACAATGACATTAACTATATTTACTTTGATAGTAGATATACAATCATATACATCAGGCAATTAAATTATTATTAAAAATATTCCTCAATAATGATATTAACAAATCAATGTTATTCATTTGTAGATACGATATATATTGAAGAATGAGATAGAGAATATACCTCTATCTTTTTTGTTTTCCTTTACCACTGGACCCGAACTCAGGTAACGGAATAATATGTTAATGAGACAGTCTTTACGGACATTCTTTTAAATAAAAATATCAATCCAAAATATGACATATTTGTTACTAGTAATCCTTCTGGTTAATATTTTATCTAGCGTTCCACTAGTACTGATATCAGTAACAACTTTATCGCCTAGTGAAATCACAGTATCATGTCCTCTAATGTTTTGTGGAGTCGGGATTACCGACTTATCATTATCGGTGGCACAATACACACAATAAGTATAATTGATATATCAATTGAGGTCAAAAAATTGAACCATGTCAAGCTTAAGGTTTAATATAGTAATGTCCGTTAAACATACACTAATATTTCTATAGTAATAATGTCTCAACATCTCTATTGAGATCAACAATCTATAGTATCTGCTTGTAATATTTATACAGCAAAATGGCTGAGCAGATCTAGATAAAATTATACAAGACGTTTCTTTGATGGATAACCGTTTTTGTTTTGTTGTTTTTGTATTGAAATTATGTAATGTAAGGTTCATGTGAACGAAGTCGCTAGTATTTTTTGATGTTGCTATAAAAAAAACGAATAAAATATAATAAATTTGTATGTCCAGAATATTATAAAAAAAGAATATTATAAAGACAAAAATCCGTTTGTTTATTCTGCTACCACGGCTGTAATAGCCGAACCGATTTTAATGAAATTTTGTATGGAGGTTAGGAACCACTTAAAAGGACGCCGAATGTTATTATCGTATATTTCATAATTGTTAAATTACAGCACATAATGGAACAGATATTCTTGTCCGGAACTCCAATCCATAATGCACAATGATGCTCCTTTGGAATCTTTGCAGAATTTTACCGCACCATTTATCCCCACCTTTTGCATGACCTACGGTAAGAAATTAATTGGTTCTAACCTCCCCAGTCGCTGACTTTTAACGCTATCATCTCTCATATAAATAATACTAAATTCGATGTTGGTATTAAAATAAAAAATCAAAGAACATTTTTCTTTTTCTTTTTTAGAGAAAACGAGCAGGTGGCTCACGTGATGGTAAGTGATTACCGCCGCCCATAAACACCCGCAATACCAGAGGCTTAGCAGATGCGTTGCCTCCCTTGGAGTGCCCCTTTCCCCCAGAATTGGGGGAGGGGGGTGTGTGGGCCACCGGTTACCTGCACTCACCAGACGAAACGCAGAAGTTTGTTAGACTTCTACTTTATGCCGGTATTCTGTGAGGTCGTGGTACTTCCCCGGTCGAGCCGGCTCATTCATGCAACAACAAAAGCTGATGTGTGGCTCTACCACTGTTAAAACATAGCATTCAGTCACGATAGCAGAGTGCTTGAGTGAGCCAAGAGACCCGCGTTCAAACCCCAGGTGCACCAATGGATTTTTTTTTCTGTTCGATTTATATCTTTGACTTGGACATAAATATGGCGACGGACTGTCACGTTGTCCCATAAAAGTCTTCGGTGGAAGGTGGGTCGAGAGGTAATTATCAAGACCTCTGTCTACCCCTGTGTTGGGAATAGCGTGAAAGTTATAACATAGCATTTCATAGTCACTCTCGTACTACGAAATGAAATCATATTCTCGACTCACTACGCTTATTTTCATGGCTTACAATATGCTTGTCGAGCGTACAGTACATTTCAAGGCGATTGGAATAATACCGTGTGATAAATTATCTCCTGTTCCCAGGCCAAACAAGAATATTTTAAAACTAACAATGTTAAACGATTCTAAAAGTATTATGAATGTTACTATACGCGCAAACACCTAGTTTACGCTTAAATTTTATGTCATAGGTACTTGCTACAACTTAAGCCTTGCGGTTTTAAAGGTATTTTTCATTATAGTAGGTCAATTAGATGACTTTCGAAAATTTTTATCTTAACGCATTTTCCCACTATTGGAGTAGAAAGAGGTCTACATATAGTCAAGAAAGAGGTATACATAGTCCTTTAAACCTACCTTTCACCGAAGCTTATTTGAGAAGACGTGACAGGTGGTGAGCCTATCACAATACTCATATACCTAGTCAGGTCATAAATTCGGTCACATGTTTAACCTAAAATAATTAAAACTAGTTTATTCATTATGTAACTATTTATATACCAAAATGAACTTAACAAAACATAGATTCTTATGACACTAAAGTTTATTCAAAATGACCTCCGTGATTTTTAATACAGGCCTTCAATCTGTGCGGCCAGTAGTCTATCGCAGCACGAACGAGGTCCATGTCAATATCGGCGGCTGCCTTAATCAAGGATGTCTTGAGTGACTTCAAATTGGGATGAGGCTTTGAGCACGCCTTTTCCTCCAAGTGTACTAATCTGGACTGGAGGAGGGCCAGTCTTCGTGCCCGATGAAGTCGATTTCATGCGTCTTGTGTGCTCTTCGCTCTATGCTGGCTCTATGAGCTGGCGCCGAATCTTGTTGGAATCCCATGGTATGAGAAACAGGTTCCACAAGTTCCATACACAATCATTCACATCATTTTTGATACACAACTGCATTCGTTTTTACACCTTTCTCGCAAAAATGTACCTCTGTTAAGGGCCAATAAGAAACTCCCAACCATACCATGAGCGAGAATGGAAAATGACCTCGTTGGACACGCGGAATACGGTTGCTCCCTTCTTCACTACTGTGTGCGTACACTTTATCATTTTGTTTGTTGTAGCTCTCTTCTACGGTAAAAAATTTTTCATCGAAAAAAAGAATTTCCCGATATTTATTTTCCCGCGTACCGCTTAAACAAAGCGCGGCATCTCTTCAGTCTCAGGTGCATCAGACGAGCGTTCAAACAATGTCCTGTTTTTCTTCGATATGCCCCAAGCCCTAAGTTTTCATTTAACACCCTTTTCACCGTGGTTCTGCTTAACCCCATCTGAACACAGTGACAGTTTCTGCTTACGATTGGGATTTCTTTAAATTCGAGCCTTCACAGCTTTTATCACTGCTGGAGTCCTAACAGACCGAGGGCGACCACTTCTTGACCTGTCATCTACACTAGAGTCTTCATTGTATCGTTTGATGGTACGATAAACGAATCTTTTGGTAATATTCAAATTTTTCAGTATGTCAAAAACTTGAATTGGCGCGTAACCGCAACGATGCAACGCAATAACTGCAACACGGTCTTCTTTAAGCGTCCACTCCATATTTCAAAATGAGTAAAATTCTAAAAAGTATGTAGTTTTATTATCATGAACAATTCGAAATTCGAATTCAATAAACTTTTTGTGGCCAGCATTCTAAAAGAAAAGTTTGTACTGTGTGACAATACTTATGCCCTGACTGTGTATGAAAATAAACACCCGTAACTCGAGTACAATTATTTACATCGATCACACGAATGTTTACTCTTAACGGGATTCGAACCCGGCTCGGCCATGAGGTCAACAACCCAACAACTGATCGTTGACGGGCAGCACGTGGATCTGGTGGAGGATCGTAATATTTAGAAAGATATGTAGATATGAGACCTTCACCCAGCAATGGACCTTACAAGTTTAAAATAAACAGTAAATTATTGTTATTTTTATTTTCACAACATGCATACCGCATGTTACAACATGTTTAACAATAATTGAACAAAATGAAAAACCATTTGTAACAAACCACAATATGCTTGTAAAGTACCCATAATATGTTTAAAGAACTGATTGGATCTTTACAACATTCGTATATGTAATTTGTGTGCGGATACTTTGTACAATATTAAAATAATTTTAATATAATATAAATTATATTAATATTATATATAAATATTATATACATAAAATAATATTAATATAATTATATTAATTTTATTTTTGCGGCAATAACCTTATGGTTTAGGGTGCGGACTGTGAAACATGATGTCTTAGGTTCGGGCCCCGCCGATCGACAATTGACGTAAACCAACTCCAGACACAAGCATTGCAGCTTACTTGGAGTGGTTAACAGGAATACTAGCAATGTTATTCGGCATTGTTAGTATTTAAAAAAAAAACACTTTGTTACATACTTACTTACTTACTTATCTTCACGACGGGGTAGCCAGAGAGAACAGATCGCCAAGTGTCATGATCCCTACATACTACTTTGTTACATAATGTGGGATAACCTCTTCAGTCCACCGGTTTTCATGTTAGCCACCTCTGAGGTTCCGGGTTCAATTCTCGGTCTAATCAATGACGAAAACACTCTTTGCACAGTTTCTAGAGTCTAGGTGTTTATGCTTCCTCCGTTGTTTCTGATTTCATAACACAAATGCGAAAATTACATAACAGAAACTTCTGGATCAGAACAATTTATACAATGTTGACTCTATCCATGTATGTATACAGGCTCATTCGCTAGGAGTATTTGCTATTAACGAAACGTTTGGCGAGCAGATGGGCTCTTTAAGTAACTGTCATCTGTTACCACTGTCTGTCATCAATCTGTACCTTCTGGTCTTCATATTTCGTTTGTTTTTTTTTTTTTTGGAATTAAAATACGAGCGGTAAGTGGAAAATTGCACCTATTATATGCTTTTATACGACTTTTTACTTTATAGCCTATGGCGGTATTAATGGCCAAGCCAATGGTACGGTAACGGTAATGGTAACAAAATATCTTCACGCCATTCCCAATTCTCTTTGACCCTCCTTCTACAGAAGATATAGTAAAGGAAAGGATTTAAAAATATTTATATAAACATATTAAAACGTTTTTTCATGATCTAAGAAATTGTGAAATATAACACCTTGAAAAATAATAAAATAACTCAAATTCTATTCAAAATCATCGAAGTAATGTGAACGAGACGTATTATCTACCAGAGAAACTCATTTTTTAATTTAATCCAGAAAAAAATACTTACATACAGCAGTAAGCTAGTATGTATTTAACCATTAAATATATATGAACTTTAGATTTATAATGTGAACTTGGCATTAATTTATTTACTGGAATTGACATGATAGTATTTTTATGACATTGACAACTACATCATAATTGATCAGTGTTCGAATTCAGATGGTAACTAGATTTAGTTTAATGAATAATACCGTAAGTATTTCCGGTATGTTATTAAACTCGGGATCCGTAACCGAAACTACCGGATATGCTGAAATAAAAAATCTATCCCTAACCGTAAATGACTGTAAAAGTTTCAAATAGTTTAGGATAATGGCCTAAATGAGGCACATTGTGTGCTGTCTCTTTACCTAGCCGAGCTAACATACTAGCCACGTCGCTTGTGCAGTACAGATCCGTAATTTAAATAATCCAAAACGATTTATTAATCGGTGAAGTTGACCATTACGGAAACAAGTATATTCTTAAAATAGAAATAAAATAAATATCTTGACGCCATTCTCAATAAATGGGTAGACAGAGGTCTAGATAATTAAGTCCTTTCGACCTACTTTCCTCCGAAGACATTTTTTGGGACAAAGTGACAGGTGGTGAGCCAGTCGACGTTTTGATTTCCATGTCAAACTGTACGACATAAATCGTACATAAGTTTAAAAAAAACGATTGGTACCAGCCTAAGGGATCAAATTCGGGTCTCTTGATTCGAATTCCGATCGCACAACCACTCGGTTATCGTGACTTTACTTAGTTCTATCTATAAATATTCTAGTTCTAGTATCTATAACTATTATATTATTACCAATAGTTATTGGTAGCATCAGCCTCTTTCTTCTCGTGAATGTCGCGTGAGTATGAGTCAGCCTTGACAAAGTCAATAGCTACCGAAAGACGGCGGTACAACCGTCACGGAAAAATACCGGACTAAAGAAATTGACTAGTGACGGGCATTAGCGTCTAATGTGCAACAATATTTGGTATTGTGATCGCCGATCCGCTTGCCAAGCGTGGTGATTATCGCGAACCCTCCCACGTGACAGGACTTTGTTCAGTAGTGGACTGTTACAGCCATTAATGTGTGTATGTAGATATATTGCACTATTTACTTAGTTCATGTTCTATAAAAGTCCACTGCAGAACATAAACCACACCTTTTAGCAAGCGTTGCTATAATTACCACACTTGCTAGCAGATTGGTGATCGCAGTACCAGATACCTCGCACCTATACTCTGCTGCCCATCATTCGTCTGCCCAATTTTTTTTGTCTGGTTTTATCGAGATAGTAATCCCGTCTTCTGGTAGCCATTGCAATTTACAAGATTTACCTCAGCTGTCTTAAATGAAACCCAAGGGAAGAGAGGAGTTATCATTCTTATGCGGATACCTATTCCTTGACTTGAATACTATAATATTAAAAGTATAATATTATACTATAAAAAGTAACAAATATATTTGCAAACTTTTTACTGAAATCTTTGAGAAATGAACAAGAAGGAAGGATTCACGTGATTAGATAGATTAGATATTTTTATTGAATTACAATCAGTGGCATCTAGAGCGTAAAGAACAATGTAGATAGAAAAGAGAGATGAGTTTCGTCCCTTAAATTCATTAAGTTTATTTTGTTGAAAATTGTTTGTTATAGGAAATGCCGTTATTGGGTGATCGGAATCTCAGTCGATACCCAGGTGGTAGATTTATATCGAAGGCTTGGACAAAAAGACGGCGACGAGTTCACTACCTGTCACGTTGTCCCAAAAATATCTTCTGTGGTAGATATTTTTGGGACAACAACACAAATTTGGGACAAAAATATCTTCCGTGAAAGATATTTTCCCAAAAATATCTTTATTAACATACATTTCAGATACTTTTTATTGGTATTCTTCGGAACTTTATAACTACTTAAAAAAAAGAAAACAAAAAGTTTTCGATGTAATTGCATTTCCGCAATTTAAGCAAACATCTTAAGAATAATAAACCATTTCAACCAGCCAGTTCGATCGTTAAAGACGAAGAGTGAATATCCGGTAACAATAACAAAAATGCATCAAAACAGTTCCGCGGAGCATCCTATTGATATTGCACAGATATTAAAACCGGCGGACTTCAGCCGCATCGGTAATCAACATTGGACACAGGAGAGTTAATTAAAATACGATCCCGAGTATTTTCTTGATCCGGTATTAATTAAAACAATGCAGTGCAATCTTCGTGAAGTCCATTGTTTTCTCAAAGTGGAAATTTGTTTGATTGTTGAAAGGCATTCACTTTGTGAGTGATTTGTTTTTAAAATGAGCGTTTAATCAATATTGTATAAATATTGATTTTATTTACTATGAATATAAACGGGTATTCACGATTGAAAAAAGTTGTAGTATCTATGTATTGTAATATTTAAATCCTTTTCTTCACGCAATTCCCGATTCAGGTGTAGACAGAAGTCTAGTCTAGACAATTAACTCACTTTGATTCACCTTCCACCGTAAATATTTTCGGGACAACGTGACAGGTGGCGAGCTCGTCACCGTCTTTATGTCCAAGCCAACGATATAATTCATACATGAGTTTTTTAAAAACCCATTGATACGAGCCTGCCACCTGGGGATCAAACTCAGGTCTCTTGACACGATCTCGGATCACCCAACCACTCGGCTATCGTGACTCAACTATTTTAATTGTTGTTACATACTAAACAACGTACATATGTATCGGTGACAAAGTAAGTGATACGGATTTCTAAACCATAGAATGCGGGTTTGATTAAAATAATTGTATGGAAAACAAATTACGATCATGGGCGTCTGTATAAACGGGACATGGAAATGCTTGTGCTTTTTGTAGAAGTAAATCATCTCCGCATCACTTCCTAAATAAGACATCCTTCTTATCACATCCTGAGGAGTACTTGCTCTTCTTCTAGCAAGCAGATAGAAATGTTGTGTTCAGGTTTGAAGTATATTGAAAGTAAGTGTAATTATATTATACAGTTGTAATTATGGATTAATATAGTCCAGAGGGTGGATCCACCAGATTATCTGTCCGATAACTGGTTGGAGCCACTACGGGTAAGCGACCCCGGACCGCTCTAGCTTCCAGTGTCACACACCTCTCTGTCTCCGTGGCACTGTTATCCCATCCATCCCCTCCCAATTCCCTCCTATACCCAATCAATCCTTCTTCAAACCAAGAATTCCCAAGGAGGGTTGGTGTCAGGCAGGCGGCCGATCGGAAAACATTGCCAAATACTTTACAACATGGGTACAACAGGAGATAGAATATGCGACAATGCTAGGGCGTACCCCGCAGGCGACGCGCAGGCGCAGCACCCAGCGGCTGTGAGAAATGGACGAGGGTTGCTGCACCAAGGACGGGGGCAGCGTAAGAAGCTAGTCTGGGAAGTAAGACTGAGGATGGCAAGTTGGAATATAGGTACAATGACTGGAAGAGGAAGAGAGTTAGCGGATGTTTTTGAAAGGAGGCGTATAAACGTTGCGTGTTTGCAGGAGACGAAGTGGAAGGGACAGAAAGCAAGAGAAATCGGGGCGGGTTATAAATTCTATTATTGTGGAAGTGATGGAAAAAGAAATGGAGTGGGTGTAGTGTTAGATAAAGAACTTAAGAATAAGGTGATGAATGTAAAGAGAGTGAATGATAGAGTTATTGTAGTTTAGTTGTTGATTGAAAATTTGGTTTTAAATATAGTGAGTGTGTATGCACCGCAGATCGGTTGTGATGATAGTTTGAAAGAAAAATTTTGGGAGGATTTTGATGCTGTAATTACGGCGATACCAGAATATGAGGAGATATATATAGGAGGGGATTTTAATGGTCATGTGGGAAGAACAAGTGACGGATATGAAAGAGTACATGGGGGTTATAGCTACGGAGTCAGGAACCAACAGGGGGAAACTCTACTGGAAGCAACTTTGGCCTTTGACTTAGCCGTAGTAAACACCTGATAAAAGAGAGATCAACATCTTATCTCATTCCGTAGTGGCCAGCACTCTACACCAATAGATTACTTTCTTATGAAAAGGAGCAAAATTAACTCGGCCAAAGACTGCAAAATAATTCCCAGTGAGAGCCTAGTTTCCCAGCATAGGTTGTTGATTCTAGACTTGAGTCTTAAAGTAAAATGTATGCAAAAGAACTCTAAACCTCCACCTAGAACGAAATGGAACAAACTAAGTGACAGAGAGTTAGCCGAAGAGTTTCGGAAAAGAGTAGTAGATAAGATTGTATAAATGGGTGATATGGCAGAGATTAGAGTGAATAATTGCTGGAATGAGATGGCGATATGTGTAAGGAACGTAGCAAGGGATGTTTTTGGAGAAACGAACGGGAAAGGGAAGATTGATAAGGACACATGGTGGTGGAATGAAGAGGTGCGGAAAATTTTGAAAGAAAAGAAGAATGCTTTTAAGGAATGGAAAAGTTTGAAAGAGGGAAATGAGAGAGATCAAGAAAACAAAAGGTCTGCCTATCAAGTTATTAAGAAGAAGGCGAAGAAAGAAGTTGCAATCGCAAGGGATAAGGTACAGGATAAGCTGTACGATTTCCTGGAAACTCCACAAGGCCAAAAAGATCTGTATAGAATATCTAGAGAGCGAGAAAGGAATGCAAGAGATGTGAATCACATGAAATGTATGAAAGACGAAATGGGGAAGATTTTGACGGAAAACGAGAGCATAAAAGAACGTTGGAAGAGCTATTTTAGCAAACTTTTGAATGAGGAAAATCAGGGGAATGGAGTACTAGAGGATGCTAGGGGTAATATGGGCATGGTTAAAGAGGTGACTGAAGACGAAGTTAGAATGGCAGTACAAAGTATGAAAAATGGAAAAGCAGTAGGGCCAGATGGTATACCAGTAGAAGTATGGAAGTATCTGAAAGCAGATGGATGGAAGTGGCTGACTTTGTTCTTCAATAAGTTGTTGCAATAAGAGGTGAACCCCGATTAATGGTGCAACAGTTTACTGGTGCCCGTTTTTAAAAAGAAGGGTGATGTACAAGATTGCAACAGCTATCGGGGAATAAAGCTTATATCACACAGCATGAAGATATGGGAAAAAGTGATAGCGAAACGAATGAGAGAGGAGACTGAGGTAACACAGAACCAATTCGGGTTTATGCCGGGCCGGGGAACAACGGATGCCATATTTGAACTTCGGCAACTGATTGAAAATACAGGCTTGTGCAAAAGAACTTGCATATGGTATTCGTGGACCTGGAGAATGCATACGATCGGGTACCCCATAAGGTTCTGTGGTGGTGTATGAGGGAGAAAGGGCTGCCAGAGAAGTATGTGCGGCTTGTTGAGGCGATGTATAATAGAGCCAATACTTGCGTCCGGTCTGATGCTGGAATCACAGACAAGTTCAATGTGTCGGTAGGTTTACACCAGGGTTCGGCTTTAAGTCCTTATTTGTTCCTTCTGATTATGGATGCTCTGTCATCGAACATACTGGAGGAAGCACCCTGGTGTATGCTATTTGCTGATGACATTGTGCTTGTCGGAGAAAATGCACTTGAGGTACAGAGCAAGCTGGGAAAATGGCAAGAAAAACTGGAAAGTGTCGGATTAAAAATAAGCAGAACCAAAACTGACTTCAGTAGTCCATCCAGTTTTTCTCATATTGCCTTGGATGGTGTTCTCCTACCAGTCTGCTCCGAATTCCGTTACCTTGGGTCAGTGATCCAAAATGACGGCAATGTCGACCGGGACGTAAAGAATAGAATAAATGCGGGATGGATGAAATGGCGACAGGTCTCAGGAATAACTTGCGATCCACGCATGCCTCTTAAACTTAAGGGCAAAGTTTACAAAACGATCGTGAGACCTGTCGTATTGTACGGATCAGAGTGCTGGGCAACGAAAGTGACGGATGAAAGAAGAGTGCATGCTGCCGAGATGAGAATGTTGAGATGGATGTGTGGAGTGACTAGAAAAGATCGCATAAAGAATGAGTATATAAGGGGAAGCTTGAAAGTAGCACCAGTGACAGAGAAAATGAAGAGTGGTAGGTTCGCATGGTTCGGGCATGTAATGAGGAGGGAAGAATGTAATATAGGCAAAAGAATGTTAGAGATGAATGTGGATGGACGAAGAGCTATGGGGAGACCAAAAAAACGATGGATGGATTGTGTAAAAGAAGACATGAGAAAGAAATGAGTGAGTATTGACATGACGGGAAATAGAGGAGAGTGGAAGAAGAAGACATGTTGTGCCGACCCCACATAGCATGGGATAAGGGCAAGAAGAAGAGAGAAAAGAAGAAGAAGAGGAAGTTGTAATTATGGATTCCATTTTTGCGGTTTCCAAATCTTATGAGCCGCCTGGTCTGAATATTTTCCTACAGCTTAGTTTACAAGCTATAAAAAAACACCGTAATAGATTCCTTGAATTCGAAGAACATTGATTTGACATAAATAACGTTAATACGTTCGGATTTAAGCGTGCTTGGTACATGAGATGTTTATTCGAACAATCCGTTTGAGACTATGAGATCTCTCCGGTATTTCGCTAATTCAAAATTAACGATCATCACGAGACAGACAATTGTTAATGTCATGCGGCATCATAACTGTTGGTAATAATTCATAATACGATTCCGGTGCTTAATGAATCGAGTAGCGGCTTCGAATTGAAAGCTGATCTATGTCTTTGAGATATTGGAGTTATAAGGAGGAGGACGGTACTGAGAGATGCCACGATAGCAGTGTTTATATATGAAATAATGTATATACGTATATATTTACGAAATATTTGGTATTAGTTTCAAATATTTTATTAAAAATGATTTTTTTCCTACATAAAAAGGTAATACGTAAATATTAATAACATTGAGAGTATGTCTCTGCTTTCATGCTAAATTTTGTTAACGGTTTTAGATGTCTTTAAAGAACAATATACAATTGTAGATTATAAGTCATTATTAATGATGAAAATGTTAAAATGCTAAAATCTTTGAACCTCTGTAAAATAGGTCTTAATTTTTTTTAATCCTCCAAAATTTTTCATAACTTTATACCATACAATGTTTCTAAATTAACCATGTAAATTTTAACTTAACCCACTTTTTAAGGTTTTCATTTCAATTCTTTTCAACTTAAATAATAAAATATATAAATAAATATCTTCACGCAATTCCATATACAGGGGTAGACAGAGGTCTAGTCTAGACAATTAAGTCCCTTCATCCCACCTTCTACCGAAGATATTTTCGGGACAACGTGACAGGTGGTGAGCCCGTCGCCGTCTTTATGTCCAAGCCAACGATGTTATTCGTATATAAGTTTTTGAAAAACCCATTGGTAAGAGCCTGCCACCTGGGAATCGAACTCGAGTCTCTTGACTCAAAATTCCGACCACCCAACCACTCAGCTGTTGTGACATTTCAACTTATATCAAATTGAAAATTTGACAAAAACGATAAAACTGACAAGACTGAAAAGAATTAACTTAAAACACTTATTTCTTATATTATAATAAGGAGCTATAAATTTTTTGGAAAATGCTACCCGAAAGCCACGCAGACAACGGTTAAGACTAATAAGGGCTTATTTCTCTTAGGCCCGATTGGACCAAACAGGAATAAAGTTTTATCTGAGAATAATGGCTAGTTATACCGTAGTAAACAATGCTTCTTCACGACAATAAATGTCCTTACCACCAATTTCCGCCGTATAGCGTACTTATTCCAGTATTATTCCAAGATGGTGGACAACAATCAGCTGACTACCACACGAGTAACTGAAGTGACGCGTTGTTTAACATGACAGCTATTGCAACCAAATTAGGATGCCATCTGTATTTGAGTAGTTACAAGTACAACTACATTACCACGTACCACATTTTGTCGTATTAAACATACATTCATGTCTTTCATTCAAAGCTATAAAAATTTATACAAAGAATAGCGTATACTTGGAATTATGTGATAAATTGAATACAAAGCTATCCGTAGAATAAAAAAATAAAAGTAATGTTATTCTCAGATTAATTATTATCGTATATCTACCAAGTCATTTGGTAAAATCTGGCATTATATCTATTAGATTTCTTTCAAAAATGTGTTACAGTATTAAAAACATCGTTATCCAATCTAGAATATGTGTTAAAAATAAGTTTTTAAAATAACATGTTGTCTTTTAAATGTAAAATTGTTTTTAACTGACAGGATTTTATGTGCTGGCTTCGGTAACATTGTTTCCGCTAGCTCTGTCTTCTGTTATCTACGCAATTACTACTTCGTTCCTTTGTTCTTCAAAATTAAGTATTTTAAATAACCATCAACAAATTAAAACCAATGGTTTTTTTTAAACTCATATGCGATTTATATCGTTGTTATCACGTTGACTCAAAAAATCTCTTCGGTGAAAGGTGGTTCAAAAGGACTCAATTGACTAGACCTCTGTCTTCAACAGTATTGGGAATGGCGTGAAGATATTTATTATCTCTTAATATTAATTATTCATATATCATATAATATAACATATCATTTTTATACACGATTATATTCCTTTTAAGACAGCACTGCGTCCCGTATTAAACTCTTTAAGCAGGAACCCGGGTTAACGTATTCCTATAACGTCACGGTATGAAATAAACCTGTAACTTTATATAATAGTATTTTCGTATCTTTACTAGGGTATCCACGCGAAAGAAAATTTTATACTGTAGTGTCTTTAACATGTTTTCATTACCTTTGTCTCCTTTTTTTATCTTGACGCATTTCCCAATACAGGAGGTGACAGTTTAGTCCTTTCGAATCACATTTCATCGGATCTTATTTTGGTGAAACATTGACAACATAAATTGTACAAAGGTTTTGAAAAAAACTCATCGGTACGAACCTGTCTCCAGGGGATCGAACTCGGATCAATTGTTTCGTATTCCGATCACCATGTTTTTTTTTTATCTTTGCTGATATCACAAATTTAACAGTTTAGTTTGTTATTCAATCACGCCAAAATAGATCAAAGGATTTGAATGAAATTTGACTCACAGATAGTATGTATCCTGGATTTATGTATAGAATAATTTTTGTTCCTAAATGTTTAATCCGAAAAATGTACCGTTTTTGTTGTAGAGATTTGAAGCTTGATTTTGCTTAAAGCATTTTGTGTCGTGGTATTGGGCACCTGGAGAATGGAGAAGGATCTAGGGATATATTCTGATTTTTACTCTAGAAAATAAACCATACAGGATTTTCTTAAAGGTAATCATTTTCTTTGTCTCGAAATCTTCTGGGTAGTACCGTAACACATTTAGGTTATAAGTATGATCTTAAGTTACAGCAATCAATACACTTTTCTACCTCACTTGCTAGAGATTATTCTTTTTTTTTTGTCAAGTTGTGGAGTACTCCATTCTGTTTTAACCGGTAAAATATAGGTCGTAAGGACTAAATTGTCATGACCATTGACAACTCCCATTTTGGAAATAAAAAAAAATAATGTGTATTAAATATATTCAGAACTTCGCAATAAATTGTTATACATCCTGTGTATACACATGTGTGAATCCTATATATTGACGACCTCCGTGCCGAGTGGCGTACACACCGGTTTTCAAGATGTAGCCAGCTCTGAGGTCCAAGGTTCTATTCCCGGTCGGGTGAAAGTAGAAAACACTTTTTCTACCTTTTCTCGGGTCAGGGTGTTTGTTTGTACCTTCATTGTTTCGGATTCCATACTACAAGTGCTTAAGCGCTTACTTTGGGATCATATCAATGTATGTGAAGTTGTTTTTATCTATGCATAGCCGAGTGGTTGGAAGTCCGAGTCAAGAGACCCGAGGTCGATCACCAGGTGGCAGGCAGGTACCAATGAGTTTTTCAAAAAAACTTACGTACGAATTATATCGCAGGCTTGGACAAAATGACGGCGAGGCGCTCACCACCTGTCACGTTGTCCCGAAAATATCTTCGGTGGAAGGTGGGTCGAACCACGACCTCTATCTACCCCTGTATTGGGAATTGCGTGAAGATATTCATTTCATTTATTAATTTATTTATCTATAAGGTGGCAACCCTACATGGCAGCGGTACATGGGGACTTTTACACGCTCCCTCATCCCCCGGCGAGCCGTGACGATATCGTCCATATTTACGAGCTTCGGGCCACGGGGTGAAGTTCAGCGCTCGATACCTACGCTGTAGTTGCTACTTAGAAATTAATGTTACATCGGTGTTCTCTTGACTATTTTTATATACTTATTTACCTAACAGTGTTTAAAAGTCCACTGCAGAAGGCCTAGGCCATTCCACATAATGGCAACGTTTGACAAGCGGATTGGCGAACGCAGTACTTATTACCTCTCGTTGTTTGACGCTGCTGCCCGTCACCAGTCGGTTTAATGTTGGTATAGTATGTATTGTGATTATTCTGCCTTCTATATATAAGTGTTTTCGTTCAAAAGTCTTTTTCGTTAGTAGCCTCTTGTGACACTAACATAAGGGAGAAGGGGTGCTATTATTTTTACACCAGTACTTTATGTACTTTACTTTATGTATAATGAAATAAAATTAATTTTCATTAAAAATTCATAAAAATAAAAGATACTGAAGTTTAATACATTTAATACATTTTTATTATAAATCCACTAACAACTAGCCTACAGGATTTTACCTAATGCATCAGGAGAGCTAAATTAATATAATATTTTAAGTTTTAAGTAATTCTGTACAAAAGGAAAAATAAAATTATAGCAAATACTAAAACTAGCTTACAGAACTGTGTTGCAATTTGAAATCAACTATGGAGATTAAATAAAAGCAATAACCTTAATAAATAAATAATAACGAATAAATTATTTTATAATTTTATAATGGTTAACAGGATTGATGGCAAAACGTAACTTTTTATCAAATGAGTAATCGTTGCACGCGCTGTCAGGAGAACTACTCGTAGTTCATTTGATTTGAACTAAAGTGGCTTGAATCTTTCAGGGAGATGAATGAGAAAGGTGCATCGCAGGTTCGAGATCGACATTTTCTTTAGATATATTGGTGATGTTATGATTTCGTATCGAAATAGTTGATGAAATACCTCTATCTGTTTCACATAATATTTAAGTGCATTATATCTTTTAAACTGTCGCATAGACTTTGATGAAACTGAAAATTCTTTAACGAACGCTAAACTTAAGTTAATTTAATCCTATAAAGTATTGCTTATAATTCCATTAATAGTTTCGGAGAAATTCGTGGACACAAATCTATAAATAACAACTTTTTAAATATTTTTCTAGTTTTTTTTTATAATGACAGCATTGGCTAATTGGTAATTCAGAAAACAAATACATCTATCATACTCCATACAATGTAAGAGATTTATTCTATTTCCGACTTTGAACATACAATAGACGATGACATTGCTGATGATAATTCAAGTTTCCGTGGTTATGTACCTTGAGCCTCGGAAGTTATTAGAAAATAATGCTTAACCCACGCCAATGATTTCTTAATATAACCTTCTATATGCAAGTAAAGAACATAGCAACATCACATACTTTTTTTTTAATCCAAAGTAAGTAGCTAAAGTAATTTTATTATGGAATCACTAACGATGAAATTATCACAAACACCCGGACCAAAACAATGTATTAAAAGTAATAAATAAATATCTTCACGCATTTCCCAATACAGGGGTAGACAGAGGTCTAGTCTAGACAATTAAGTCCTTTCGACCCACCTTCCACCGAAGATATTTTCAGGACAACGTGACAGTTGGTGAGCCTGTCGCCGCCTTTATTTCCAAGCCAACGATATAATTCGTACATATGTTTTTGAAAAACCCATTGGTACGAGTCTGCCACCTGGGGATCGAACTCGGGTCTCTTGACATGAAATTCCGACCACCTAACCACTCGGCTATCGTGACTTCTTAGTATTAAAAGTTGTTTCCTACACTGACCCTTTCGGGAATCGAACCCCGGCGCTCAGCGCTGGTAATGGAATGAAAACCGGTATACGCCATTCGTACACGGAGATCATCTAATGATCGCCAAATAGATATACAAAGCTTATATTAAAGTCATTAGTGACAGAGATTAACTTACTACCTATAACAGATATGCGTTCACGGGGTAAGTTATGCAAATCAATGAGGCGTGGATTCCACACGTCAGAAGAGAAAAACTTAAGTAAAGAAGTACAATTTAGTTTACGGCGTCACCCTTTTTCGTTCCTATCGAAAGAATTCACTACCAAGTTAGACTACACTAAAAAGTTTCAGCTTAAAAAGTAAAAACATGACGTCATTTTAAAACAGTTGTCGCTGCGTGCTCTTTGCCTAAATATATACGATGCTAGATTATGCTGCCGCTCTAAAAGTATCGGAACATTGCACACTCGTATTGACTTGTCATAAGACAAGGTTTTTCATTTGTGCTAGCATCTGTTTTATTATTTCAAATGCTTAGACTTCACAAGGTTAATGTAGAGTATTGTTGTCTTGCTCACTGTAAGTCGGAATGACGTAAAATCATTCACAAACAAATGAAAATGAATTCTTTCTCTTCAAGCCTTAGAAGCATCGCTTTGAAAGCAGAGCGATACCATCGAGGCTATCGAGTCGTCAATAATTTTGACGTTTCAAAAGTTCTCATCAAACTTTAAAGTTTACATATATAGCGGCCTGTAAAAGTCCTGTGTAGAACATAGGCCTCTCCCATTAGGATGATTTGACATAAACGCCACGCAGGCATACCTCGCACTATACTCTTTCCGCACTTCAGAATTTTTGTCTTCTTTTCTGTCTTCTGACTCGGACGTTTCGTTTCTGTCATCTGCCTGTCACCGGCCTGATTAATATTTATTTTAAGCTATCACATTGGGTTTTCCCGGTAAAGATAATGTATATTGGAAATAAATAAATATCTTCACGCATTTCCCAATACAGGGGTAGACAGAGGTCTAGTCTAGACAATTAAGTCCTTTCGACCCACCTTCCACCGAAGATATTTTCAGGACAACGTGACAGTTGGTGAGCCTGTCGCCGCCTTTATTTCCAAGCCAACGATATAATTCGTACATATGTTTTTGAAAAACCCATTGGTACGAGTCTGCCACCTGGGGATCGAACTCGGGTCTCTTGACATGAAATTCCGACCACCTAACCACTCGGCTATCGTGACTTCTTAGTATTAAAAGTTGTTTCCTACACTGACCCTTTCGGGAATCGAACCCCGGCGCTCAGCGCTGGTAATGGAATGAAAACCGGTATACGCCATTCGTACACGGAGATCATCTAATGATCGCCAAATAGATATACAAAGCTTATATTAAAGTCATTAGTGACAGAGATTAACTTACTACCTATAACAGATATGCGTTCACGGGGTAAGTTATGCAAATCAATGAGGCGTGGATTCCACACGTCAGAAGAGAAAAACTTAAGTAAAGAAGTACAATTTAGTTTACGGCGTCACCCTTTTTCGTTCCTATCGAAAGAATTCACTACCAAGTTAGACTACACTAAAAAGTTTCAGCTTAAAAAGTAAAAACATGACGTCATTTTAAAACAGTTGTCGCTGCGTGCTCTTTGCCTAAATATATACGATGCTAGATTATGCTGCCGCTCTAAAAGTATCGGAACATTGCACACTCGTATTGACTTGTCATAAGACAAGGTTTTTCATTTGTGCTAGCATCTGTTTTATTATTTCAAATGCTTAGACTTCACAAGGTTAATGTAGAGTATTGTTGTCTTGCTCACTGTAAGTCGGAATGACGTAAAATCATTCACAAACAAATGAAAATGAATTCTTTCTCTTCAAGCCTTAGAAGCATCGCTTTGAAAGCAGAGCGATACCATCGAGGCTATCGAGTCGTCAATAATTTTGACGTTTCAAAAAGTTCTCATCAAACTTTAAAGTTTACATATATAGCGGCCTGTAAAAGTCCTGTGTAGAACATAGGCCTCTCCCATTAGGATGATTTGACATAAACGCCACGCAGGCATACCTCGCACTATACTCTTTCCGCACTTCAGAATTTTTGTCTTCTTTTCTGTCTTCTGACTCGGACGTTTCGTTTCTGTCATCTGCCTGTCACCGGCCTGATTAATATTTATTTTAAGCTATCACATTGGGTTTTCCCGGTAAAGATAATGTATATTGGAAATAAATAAATAAATATTGATCTGATATATTTCGAGATGTTTCCTACATACACCATCCGCGGCAAGAAAAAGAGTGGAATATATTTAGATAGATACATAGGATACTCTTTATTGCACACGAATATGGAAAATATGCAACATAAAATAAGATACATAAGACTATGATGATTCAAATGGCTTATTGCTAAAACTGACTTCTTCCGGACAATCTTTCGTTATCAAAATATCACACGGATGTAATACAATATATTTTTATAATTTCAGTTTAGTTTACATCGATCTAAAAGATTTGGTCTTTCAACACACATTTCTATAGAACTTATATTCGACGCCGTTGTGTCCGAACCTATACAAATCGGATATAAAATTCTAAAAAAAACACAAATGAGTACAAGATTTTATAAGATTTTTTTGGGAAATCGAGTCTATTGATTCGAATTAGGACAATACTATTTATCGATTGATAGTAGTTATAAGTTATAAGAAATTTATAGCTATTTGATACTGCCTCGGCATAATAGGAAAAAATAATAATCAGTGCTTAAAATGTCATTTTTTAAGTCAAAGTTATTAGCGGATTTTAAACAAAAATACAACATATTTTCATGTGAAAATATTTACGACTAAGTCCACCCCGTTGCCTCTAACCACGTTTAAATAGCAAATGTTCATTTTGTTCTTTTTGCTCTGTTCTTTTAACAGGCAGTTGCCTATGAAATTGCTTGCTTTAGAATTGTAATATTTCGTAAAAATTGTATCGCACTGTATTTTAGCACGACCCAATAATAGCCTAGTTGAAAGTGACCACACCTTTAAAGCTAAGGATTGCGGGTTTGAATCCTGTTAGAGGCAATCCAAAATCATAACAAACTATACTTTAGATTAAGGGTTTAAGTCTTAGAATATTCATTTAAAATTTAAATTTACAAGTTCTTAATGCTAATAGAAATTAATTAAAATTTCTATTAGCATTACTAACATAAATAAGATCGTAATATGTAGTTACAGAAGTTTGATATGAAGTTAGTTAATGACATGTCTCATGTAGTTATTGCAATGTAAACATAACGCTTAAATAACATACAGATATTGCTTTGCGGAATAGGTTAGCAAGTTAATATTAGTTTTCTAACGAAATACTCAACGGCAATCAACCATGGATCGTCTACCAAGCAAACATTCCGAAATAGGCAGTTTTAAAGTAATTCCTTTTTGCTTAGGGATAATTATACGCGCGCCCTTTTGCCACCTTCTCTTGTCTTTGTAATAGGTATTTTTGTATTATTGTCAAATATACTTACATAATCATTGACAACTTCTGCAAGTTATGTATATAAATAATATTTATATTTTTATATTTTTGTTTAAATTTTCTATATTTTTTCAAAACTTAGTCATATCTATGTGTAAGAAAACTGAGCTGTGTCCTTATTTTAAATCTATATATACATTGTTTGGACTATGACCGATCAATACCTATGAATTTTAATTTTATCATGCAATTGTCTTAATCTGTTTTGTGTATTATAATAAATAAATAAATAAAATAAAATAAATATCTTGCGAACGCCAAAATATTTCTGTTTAAGCGACATATTTTGACACACCCTGAGTAGTATCAAAAAGTGTAGGGTTCTAGCCGTTGACTTATGAAATTTTGGCAAGAAGCAGTCTTACAGCATAAAAGAAGGAAAAAATTATTTTTACACTTCCGTAACTTTTTTCCGTTATTACGTATTTCGGATTTATTTAACAACATTCGTTAAAATTTAATTTGTAGTTTATTACACGAAGTACTTAAACAGAAACCATTAACAACTGAAAAATTAAGTTTATCCTACATTTCCCTTAATGGACTTCAGTAGGTAGAATATACATATAAAAAAATTGTAGTGTCTGCTTGTAATATTGAAATAACCGCTTTTTACTACATGCATATGAATATACACGGGACATACACCAAAATTATTTTTTTTACAATTTTTGTCTGTCTGTCTGTTTGTTCTGGCTAATCTGAAATGGCTGGACCGATTTTAACAGGACTTTCACTGACAGATAACTAATGTTATTAGGAGTAACGTAGGCCACTTTTATTTTAGAAACATAATTAGGATTCCGCATTAAGTGTTAAACTGCGAGCAGAGCCATGGGAGCAGCTAGTGTTAAATATTATGGTGAAAGTGGCTATACCAGTATCAAATTGTACGCAACTATCGATGCAGAAGTCAGGCTGTCACTTATTTGTCATAAACTGAAGATGAATAGTAAGTAAACATACATACTACCGATAGATGGCGGGATAACCATCTTGACAAATATAAGAGAAAAATATAAGAGAAATATACAAAACAAATATTAGAGCAAAATTCAACACACCAGTGACGAACAGCAGGGCCTAAGGTACAAATTGTTTAGTATTGCGACCTCTAGTAACAAAAGAATTCTGGAGAGGAACTTAATTTGCATTTTTTTCATTCAGTATGTCGCCCCTGTGCAAAAATGATTACAAAATATACAAAAATTTCGTATAAAACCATTGCTATTATAAAAATCAGGTGTCGTTTTAACATTCATAACATTTTGACGCTAATTAATTACCTTCAAAGCTGTAGAGGAAGGTGGTTTAAAGGTTTGGGTATTAGTTACTAGGAATACCTAATGACGGGGCAAAAGTAAAAACATATTTGTTAATAAACTGAATAATAAGGGTTGATGTCAATGAAAATCTAAAATTGCGTATCATTAAAAACAGAGACGGACTATTCTTTAATTTGTATATTTAGTATTGTATAGAATTTATGTCAGATTTGAGAGTTATAGTAGAATCTATTACAGATGTATAAAAGAGGAAATTCTATTTCGTTGTGCTCTACTCCTCCGCTATTATTGGTTTGTTATTTGTGCGGTTTTATTACATTTCATCTAAGGTAGAAGAAAATCTTAAATAAAAAAATAAAGTGTGATAAATTAAATTTATTATTTTACATTTATAAATAAACCATTCAATAGTTAGCTCAAGTTTAAGTAAATCACGATGTATAATGTAAGAAGCTTTATATAATACAAAAATAAAAAAGCATAATTCGCTTATATACTCATATATATATATATATATATACCAGCTACCATTTTGATTACAACCTTCATTCTTAAATTAGGATACTGGGTCGAGTTAACATTATGAGCCTTTTCTCATAAAGCCTAATGTAATCACTATGTTTCAAAAATCACAATATATTTTTAATTAAGACAATCACCACACTTAGTAGTATTTTTGAAATTGGCAACAGGCATACTTTTCAGTGTAGTATTAAAAATAGCTGACAACCCATCTGATGGTAATTATTACAGCGAGGTCACGAACTTCAAACAAAGATGGTCACCGATTGCTGTTTTCTTATAGCTCGATTTTACAATAAGTATCTTAAGACAACTTAATTATTAATCTCACTCTGAATATATTTAGTGTCATACCTAAATATTTCTTACACGATATTATGCTATGCAGTTTCACATTCTTTTTTCCTCTGCGATATTCTTTCTGCTTCTTCGATGGTGTTGGGCAGAGGTACATTGATTGTCTCTGGTAAAGTGAAAACAAGGGCACTCGCCACCAGTGCAAGACTTCCAAAGAATATTGCTGGCAGGTTATCATAATATAAAGCCTGATGCGAAACAGAAAAAAAAACAGTTTCAATAAAACATTAGTTAGTAAACACACGACTCGTATTAAATTTTTTCAAAATTTTATAAACGATTTCTATGTTTTACTACTATCTTTTTGTGTGGACAAACGGAAACTAAACGCGAAGTAGACTAAAAGAAAAAAATTATAAATTTCGATTCGATTTCAGGGTCTTATTGATATCAAGTATTTGTTAATTCAAAAAAAAGTTATTTTAGAACTCAAACTTTATAGACCTGTGTTTAGTTGAAGTTGTTTGTACGAGGACTCGCGGTAGCCTAGTGTAGATAGTGCGCTTGCTTTATATGCGAGTGAGCCAAGTTCGATACCCGGGACTGCGCCACTAAAATTATTACTGAATCTACCACGAGCTCAGCGGCAAAGAAAAACATGGGCAACTTGCATATTATGTGAAATAATACTTGAAAAAAAGTCAAGGATGTCTGTGGTCCGCCAATTCGCACGCAAATAACGAGCACACAAATAATAGCGGACGTTCCCCACGCTAATCTCCCTCAAAAAATATTTGAGAGAAGGTCTTAGCTTAGCCTTAGTTTAGCTTAGTTCACCTGGTACCTGGACTCTCCGAAAAGAACGATTTTCCATAATCGCAACGCTTGCTAAGATGATTGGCCGGACCATAACTAAATTTTCAATATTCGCAACACTTGCCAAGATAGCCGACCAAAACTAAGCATCACACAGCTTCATCGTTGCTGAATTTTAGTTGGGTATTTTTCGAATATATAATCCCGCCATCTGTCATCAGCCATTGACATTTTTAAAGCCCATTGTCACCTCTCACTACACCCTCAGGATAATAACGGTACCACCAAACGGAATACAATGTGACATTTAAAAAAAATACGAGAATTGTAAGTAATGCAAACAAAGGCATCGTGTCGGATTAAAAATGGTGATTCATTAACAGTCATTAATCAAAGCAATCGGCTAAGGAGCACGCTCACTTTAGTAAAAAGAAAATTTATTATTACGGCATTAAAATTTTGCAAAGAAATTTATTTACAAAAACACAACTACATGAATAAAAGTTTATGCGATGGCCGTGGAATTTGAGGTTTTGCCTCGAAGCAAACTATGACAGAATAAAATTAATAATTGCTTTTCTTGTGTTCTAAAATTAAAAATAGGTAAAATTTTCGTGGTCATCTTGAAGAAGATTTTTGTTGTTGTTAATCATCTTGTTTTATGTTTACGTATTGTTGTTAGGACATGTTTCTATAATTCTTTTCTCTGTCTCTATTGATTGATCTATCTATATTATATTGTCTATATTACATTGGAACAAAATTATAAAGTGACTATATACTAGACTACATTGTAGTCTATACGATATTGAAACCGGTCAGGTTTTGATATAAGTAACAAATAATATTAGTGGAAGAGTACAATCTTCTTTTTTTTCCTTGGGTATTGTGACAAAGTGAACGGCCAATACCAGTGAAAGAGTACATACCACCTTTTTTTCGAGGGTATTGAAGAGGCGAAAAGAGAACGGCTTTAAAATCCTGTTGGATAACTGTCTGTTGTAAAACAAGTGTGGAGAATTATCTCGAAAAAAATTCAGACCAAAATTCAGGAGACCGGTGAAGAGCAGCAGTAGTGCAAGCTTGGCAGTATGATTGCTAATTGATCAAGTTTGCCGCTTGATCAAGCACGACGACTATGGAAAACCTTCTCTTACAGGAGTAGTCTATACACTGCAGTTTTGTAGGCTATTATGTTATATAATATCTTCCCGCAATTCCCTATACAGGGGTAGACAGAGGTCTAGTCTAGACAATTAAGTCCCTTTGACCTTCCACCGAAGATATTTTTCGGGACAACGTGACAGGTGGTGGTCTTTATGTTCAAGCCAACGATAAAATTCGTACGTAATTTTTTGAAAAACCGATTGTTACGAGCCTGCCACCTGGGGATCGAACTCGGGTCTCTTGACTCGAAATTCCGACGACCCAACTATTTAGCTACCGTGACACTTATGTATATTATGTACGTTAGTTATGGAATAAAAAAATTACCAGTAAAGGCGTCAGAGGTGCCAGCGTGGACCCAACTCGCCCCAAAGACGAGCAAACTGCTAGAAGCGATTGCCGTACGTTTGTTGGAAACACTTCAGATACATAGATGTAGACGGAACTGTACGCCACTGTTATAGAGAATTTCCCAGAGAGGTAGATAACTAGGGGCCACCATTTCTGATCTGTTGATGAGGTAATAGTGTTAGTTTTGAATTAAAATATAAAAAAAGAGTCTAAGTAGTTCGATAATACTCTAGCAAACCTTTCATTCGAAGTAGGTATAAGGATAACCTAAGTACGTTATCCGATAGGCAATACATATTATAATACAATATATAGACAATATAGATTAAATTGTATTAAATTGAATATCTAAATGATAATTATGGGTACCATTAGTATGTATAAAAGTTCACACTAACCCTTACAAGTCCTATTACGGAAGTGTAAAAAAGTTTAAAACATTAAAAACTATCTAATTTTTTTTATAAACAACGGTCCACATCCACCTAAAAGCAGTCTAAGCGCAGCAGTTAGGTAACCGCAGTTTAAAATAGGAGACTCGAGTGTCATCTTCTTGACCAATGATTTTTTCAATTTCTATCCCTGCTAAGGACACTGATTACTGTTAGTAAAATTTTACTAAAATGTGATCCGGTGAAATAAATTTCGTAAAAACTGTCTAGACCTCTGTTCACCTCAGTATCAGGAATAGTCACACCAACTGTTATTTCCTTCAGTTTATATTGTAATGAATACGAAAATAATGTACCGCCATATTTGCAACGTAATATGCGAGTCAATTTAAAAACCGATACCTCCTTCATTCATTTATTCATTTAATGTTTGTTTAATAGCATCATGTTCCGTTTTATTGCCGCTACGGGAATTATTTCATTTTATATTTACCCTTTTATAACTTCGTTGCCACCCAACATAGTTATTTGGGTTAGAAAAATACATTTTAAAAGCATATCATTTAAAAAAAATATCTTCACGCCATTCCCAATACACGGGTAGACAGAGGTCTAGACAATTAAGTCCTTTCGACCCATCTCCACGGATGAGTGGCGTGTTTGAGGTACCTTCGTTGTTTCTGATTCAATAACACAAGTGTATCTACTAACTTTGGGATCAGAGCAATGTTTGTGCTATTGTCCCTATGTATGTAAGTATGTATGTAATGTAATTTGATAATAAATTTATATTTTCCGAGTCACGATAGCCGAGTGGTTGGGTGATTGGAATTCGAGTCAAGGAACCCGATTTCGATCCGCAGGATGCACATACTAATGAGTTTTTCAAAAGTTATGTACGATTTATACAAAAGATTTGGACATAAAGACGGCGGAAGGCTCACCACCTGTCACGTTGTCCCAAAAATTGTCTTCAGAAAGGAGGGTCGGAGAAAATTTAATTTTAATTGTAATCGTATTGGGAAAATGTGTGAATATTTATATTATTTTGTAATAGCATGATAAAGTTTATAACCAATCGGAGTCCGCTTTAAATACAAAATTCAAGTCCATCACTAGCTAGGGCTGCCACTAAGCCGATTTAACTTAAATATTCCATTAATACCCGCTGTTTGTTAAACAATGATCACTACACAAACAACGGCCGGTAAAATTCTAATGGCCGAGTCCGACTTGAGGTGTCGACAAATTGGGATCGACGGTTTGGGGGACTATTTAACTTTTGTTATAATCGGATTGTGTAAATGGCAAGTTACAACTTGTACCAATTTAAATTAATTGCCCCAGTGTAAAATATTTGAGATTGTCATCAAACGGACGATAGCCGAGTGGTTGGGTGGTCGGAATTTCGAGTCAAGAGACCCGAGTTCGATCACCAGGTGGCAGGCTCGTACCAATGGGTTTTTCAAAATATCTGTGTACGATTCATATCGTCGGCTTGGACATAAAAACGCCGACGGGCTCACAACCTGTCACGTTGTCCCAAAACTATCTTCGGTGGAATGTGGGTTGAAGGGACTTAACTGTCTAGACTAGACCTCTGTCTATATATAATAAATATCTTCACGCCATTTCCCAATACAGAGGGTATTGGGAAATGGCGTGAAGATATTTATTTATTTATTTATCAAATGGACGACCGGATAGCCATGTTTGTAGTGACCGTGCCTGCGAAGTTAAGAGTTGCGGTTTTGAGTCCCGCTAGACGCTTTTGTGTGATGAATGTGAGTGTTAAGTACATATTATGAATATTTATCTATCTACATATGTATCTATGTAGGTATATATCAATATAAGTATATATTAGATACATTTGGACTTAAAAGGCGATAGGCTCACCACTTGTCACGTTTCCCAAATAGAATTCGGTGAAAGGTGGGCCGAATGTAAAGAACATTGTTATCTGAACCACTGTTTCCCCAACATTGGGTTTATACGTAAATAAATTCTGCTTTAAATTTTAATTTTAAATAAAAAAAGAGTCACGAAAGCCGAATAGTTGGATGGTCGGAATTTCGAGTCAAGAGACCCGAGTTCGATCCCCGGGTGGCAGGCTCGTACCAATAGGCTTTTCAAAAACTTATGTACGAATTATATCGTTGTCTTGGACATAAAGATAGCGACGGGCTCACCACCTATCACGTTGGCCCAAAAATATGTTCGGTGGAAGGTGGGTCCAAGGGACCTAATTGGCTAGACTAGACCTCTGTCTACCCCTATATTGAGAATTGCGTGGTAGTATAAATATCTATAATTTATTTATTTAAATTAATATAATTAATAGACATCAAATATTTTTATGCCGTATCTAAATATGTATAAACGTGTCTTAATATGGTTTAAGAAGCCACGGCAGCCGATTGGTTGGATGATCGGAATTCGAACTAGAATCCCCGGAGGAATACCTATGCCATAGAGTTACATCAATCACATCCCAACCTGTCACGCTGTCCTAAATAATCTCTATTAAGCGCATAATTCCAGACCAGACCTCTACACAGTCTACCTTTCGTCTCACCGGAGCATATTTTGGGACAACGTGACAGGTGGAAAGCCTGTCACCGTCTTAATGTCCAAGCCAACAGTGTCAATCGTACATAAGTTTAAAAAAAAAACTTCCTGGGCATCAAGTTCTAATCTCTTTACTCGAATTACGATCACCTAACCACACGGTTGTCGTGACTATCGATAACGATACAATGATAACGATTAATCAAATCATTAAAATTAATTAATTTTTATGTTCGTCTTGTTACTCGTAAATAGTTAACTTGTTAACAACATTGTCAGTCTAGACAATATTTAGATTTCTAATTCAAAGTCGAAGCAAAGTCAATAGCGATGAAACACAAGGAGAAAGGGTCGAGGTATATTAATAGATAACTTTGATAAATAACTTGTAAATAACACTATTCGATTATCTATTTAATTAAATACTGCTGTTAACAAGAAGTTATTACGAACGAATGAAGGTCAGTTCAGCTACGTAACACTTGCTTTTGCAATTGTTCTATAACAGTGCAAGCTCTTTATGCAGTGTAAACACAGGTTAGAGTGTGCAAACCGAAAGCAACACAGCTAATCACTAAAACCACAACATAACACAGAGTAGCGTCATCCGCACAATGAGAGCATTGTTAGGCTACCGACACTTTACCTCACGTGTCCTAAAAGTAAGCACGGGAAATGGTGACGGTTCAAAGCAATGTTGCTATTATTGTGATGACGCTTTTATCTAAAAAATCAACTGAAAAAAAATCATTTAAATAGTGTTACTAAAACAATTAAAAAATTGTGTTCCTGTTAACTGTCTTCACGCAATTCCCTATACAAGGTTAGAAAGGTCTAGTCTAGACAATTAAGTCCCTTTTACATACCTTCCGCCGAAGATATTTTCGGGATAACATGACAGGTGGTGAGTCCGTCGCCGTCTTTATGTCCAAGCCAACAGTGTCAATCGTACATAAGTTTAAAAAAAAAACTTCCTGGGCATCAAGTTCTAATCTCTTTACTCGAATTACGATCACCTAACCACACTGTTGTCGTGACTATCGATAACGATACAATGATAACGATTAATCAAATCATTAAAATTAATTAATTTTTATGTTCGTCTTGTTACTCGTAAATAGGTAACTTGTTAACAACATTGTCAGTCTAGACAATATTTAGATTTCTAATTCAAAGTCGAAGCAAAGTCAATAGCGATGAAACACAAGGAGAAAGGGTCGAGGTATATTAATAGATAACTTTGATAAATAACATAAATAACACTATTCGATTATCTATTTAATTAAATACTGCTGTTAACAAGAAGTTATTACGAACGAATGAAGGTCAGTTCAGCTACGTAACACTTGCTTTTGCAATTGTTCTGTAACAGTGCAAGCTCTTTATGCAGTGTAAACACAGGTTAGAGTGTGCAAACCGAAAGCGACACAGTTAATCACTAAAACCACAACATAACACAGAGTAGCGTCATCCGCACAATGAGAGCATTGTTAGGCTACCGACACTTTACCTCACGTGTACACTACGCGTGTCCTAAAAGTAAGCACGGGAAATGGTGACGGTTCAAAGCAATGATGCTATTAATGTGATGACGCTTTTATCTAAAAAATCAACTGAAAAAATCATTTAAATAGTGTTACTAAAACATTAAAAAAATTGTGTTCCTGTTAAGTGTCTTCAAGCAATTCCCTATACAAGGTTAGAAAGGTCTAGTCTAGACAATTAAGTCCCTTTTACATATCTTCCACCGAAGATATTTTCGGGATAACATGACAGGTGGTGAGTCCGTCGCCGTCTTTATGTCCAAGCCAACAGTGTCAATCGTACATAAGTTTGGAATTTCCAGTCAAGATACCCGAGTTCGATCCCCAGGTGGCTGGCTCGTACCAATAGGTTTTTCCAAAAACTTATGTACTAATTATTTCGGTGGCATGGACATAAAGACGGCGACGGGCTCACCATCTGTCACGTTGTCCCGAAAAATATCTTCGGTGGAAGGTGGGTCGAAGGGACTTAATTGTCTAGACTAGACCTCTGTCTACCCCTTTATTGAGAATTGCGTGAAGATATTTATTTATTATAATTTATAATTAAGATGTATTTACTGTAAGATGAATTTTGGATTGATTAAAAAATTTTACTTTACTTTTACTTAAAAAATACTATATATAATTTTCTGTAACCCTAAGAACCTTATTTCATCTTTGTCCATTAATAATCAACCCTGTTAGAAACAACATTATGACGTTGGAAGCTAAAGGTTAAGTTGGTTTTGTGACATTTCGGACACAAAATAGGCTCCTTTATATGGACGTATTAATGTCGTGCTTAGTAAGGATCAGTGCGCGATATACAATCGATGAGGTATATATCATACCATAATGTTATTCTCATTTTGCTAGTCCTGCCGGTCGACAAAATCTTTAGAGCACTGCAATATTTAGTTTTCATAAGTTTTTTAATAAATTTTTAATAGCTTTTCTTCGTGGCCAAGCATAACAGTATTGAATTTTAAATATGAAATGGGTAGTTTTGACCAAGGCTGGAGGATTCAATTTCGTTTAAAATACGATGAAATTCCGATAGTTGCTGTACTACCACCACTAAGTTTTGGAGCTCAATAGTTTTTTGAAGAATGTTTCATAACGTCATGTAAAGTGCTCATTAATAAGTTCACATATAGGTGAGTGGTTTCCTGTAGCTTACGTACACCCACAATACTTTAAAATAATTTTTTTTAAAGAGTTTAAGCAGTTGGAGAATTTGCTGGGTAATGTAATACAGACCACACTATTGCTTATACGTATAATGAAAATAAATAAATAAATAAATAAATAAATAAATATCTTCACGCAATTCCCTATACAAGGTTAGAAAGGTCTAGTCTAGACAATTAAGTCCCTTTGACCCACCTTCCACCGAAGATATTTTCGGGACAACGTGACAGGTGGTGAGTCCGTCGCCGTCTTTATGTCCAAGCCAACGATGAAGTTCGTACATATGTTTTGGAAAAATAATATAATGAAAATAAATAAATATATACATAGAGAGGAAAATATAATTTGTGTTATGGAATCAAAAATAACGCAGGTACTACCAACATCGAGACCCGAGAAAATAAATAAAAAATGTTTTCTACATTGACCAGACCGGAAATCGAACCCCGGATCCCAGAGCTGGCGACACCATGGAAACCGTTGGGTACGCTGTTCGTCCATGTAAGTTGTCCAATACACACAATACAAGACCCCGTTGTCAAATATTATACTATAACGACCTGTTGAGCATATGCCACAACTTTGTAAATACCTCCATTCAGTCTACAACCTATATATTCTATTTAATTAAGATGTCACGATAGCCGAGCGGTTGGATGGTCGGAATTTCCAGTCAAGATACCCGAGTTCGATCCCCAGGTGGCAGGCTCGTACCAATGTGTTTTTCAAAAAACTTATGTACTAATTATTTCGGTGGCATGGACATAAAGACGGCGACGGGCTCACCATCTGTCACGTTATCCCGAAAAATATCTTCGGTGGAAGGTGGGTCGAAGGGACTTAATTGTCTAGACTAGACCTCTGTCTACCCCTTTATTGAGAATTGCGTGAAGATATTTATTTATTATAATTTATAATTAAGATGTATTTACTGTAAGATGAATTTTGGATTGATTAAAAAATTATACTTTACTTTTACTTAAAAAATACTATATATAATTTTCTGTAACCCTAAGAACCTTATTTCATCTTTGTCCATTAATAATCAACCCTGTTAGAAATTCGTAGGCAACATTAGGACGTTGGAAGCTAAAGGTTAAGTTGGTTTTGTGACATTTCGGACACAAAAGAGGCTCCTTTATATGGACGTATTAATGTCGTGCTTAGTAAGGATCAGTGCGCGACATACAATCGATGTGGTATATATCATACCTTAATGTTATTCTCATTTTGCTAGTCCTGCCGGTCGACAAAATCTTTAGAGCACTGCAATATTTAGTTTTCATAAGTTTTTTAATAAATTTTAATAGCTTTTCTTCGTGGCCAAGCATAACAGTATTGAATTTTAAATATGAAATGGGTAGTTTTGACCAAGGCTGCAGGATTCAATTTCGTTTAAAATACGATGAAATTCCGATAGTTGCTGTACTACCACCACTAAGTTTTGGAGCTCAATAGTTTTTTGAAGAATGTTTCATAACGTCATGTAAAGTGCTCATTAATAAGTTCACATATAGGTGAGTGGTTTCCTGTAGCTTACGTACACCCACAATACTTTAAAATAATTTTTTTTAAAGAGTTTAAGCAGTTTGAGACTTTGCTTGGTAATGTAATACAGACCACACTATTGCTTATACGTATAATGAAAATAAAATAATTAAATAAAATAAATATCTTCACGCAATTCCCAATACAGGGGTAGACAGAGGTCAAGTCTAGACAATTAAGTCCCTTTGACCCACCTTCCACCGAAGATATTTTCGGGACAACGTGACAGGTGGTGAGCCCGTCGCCGCCTTTATGTCCAAGCCAACGATGAAGTTCGTACATATGTTTTTGAAAAATAATATAATGAAAATAAATAAATATATACATAGAGAGGGAAAATATAATTTGTGTTATGGAATCAAAAATAACGCAGGTACTACCAGCATCGAGACCCGAGAAAATGTAGGAAAAGTGTTTTCTACATTGACCCGTCCGGCGATCAAACCCGGGACCTCAGAGTTGGCGACACCATGAAAATGGTCTGTAGAATACTCGTTAAAGGTTATAACATATAGAACTATGTCTGAGAGTGATAACTACATAGGTACTTGTTAACAGCAGTATTGACCGAAGTACAACAATCTCCACAACCCTTCAAATATAATTACAATTTAGCTTGTCAAAATATTTACTCACCTTTAGGTAATAGCGAAAGACTAATGCAGAGGCACGCGCTCAACACATAAGTTGTTATTAAAGTCCTCTTCCTTCCAAATCTGTCCAAAACTAGCAAACACACAAAATTCGCTGGTATCTCCACAAAACCAACTAACATGAAGTTCACATACTTGTTACCAGCTAACGACACTGAGTTTATTGAAAGTCCGTAATAGACAAATGTACACGTAATCCATAGAAAGGAACACACCGCTACTCTTTTTATTATTATGCCTGATCTTAACACTTGGACAAATGTTGACGGTTTTACATCTGTTTTTTTAAATGTCGTCGTTTGTTCATTCGGCGGTATGTCATTCTCCTTTTCAAGGTCATTAACTTTTTCAAGTTCCGACAGCGGTGAAAGAACGTCATCCGATAAATCTACTTTATTCATTTTCATTGCCTTCTTCAATATTGTTACCGCTTCAGTGTTACGTTTTTTACTTAATAACCATCTGATGCTCTCATTGAGAATCCAAAGGTAAGAAATAACGAGCATTGCTGGTACATAAATGATTCGGAGAAGTTGTCTCCAACTTTGTAGCCACCAGGAGAGTCCAGCTAAGGTCATTAGACCCAAGACATAGACGGCGTTTATCAAAGTATTTCCAAATACTCTCCCCTTCGGTCCGACGAGTTCCATAGCTAGAAATTGAAATATTTATTATAATACCTAACGGGATAAATTTTCCCTCGAATAAGTGATTTTCTTTCTAAACGAAAATAAAAATGAGTTAATTATTAAAAAAAAATGAAAACCAAGGCCGCCGAAACAAAATTTTAATAAAACGCGCGCCGAAAAATTCGAGAAGCTTAAGGACAATAGGCCCGAATAAACACTAACAATTACTTTGTCGCTGGGATAATTAATGGCGTCCCTTTGTTGGGCGACGTAATTAGAGAAAAGATTCGGGTCGTACGTAAACCTCTACACAGATTGAATAGGGACCGGTTTGTGTCTGACAGGAGTGTTACATTGATAGTAATTATTGTACGCTATTGTTTATATTACAGGGTTTTCAGTTTAATTCTCTAGTCAAAGTTCGTTTCTAATTAATTTCGTTTATTAATCCTTCTATGAAAACTGTGTCTACAATTTTATCTTTACATGTTACTAATTGTTCTCGATAAATCATGGTTTGGATTTAGCTAAATATTGGACATGCAAAATCCATGAACAGATAGAAGCGAGAGGTATGTAAGAATATGTGTGTTAAGTTGTAAAAAGAAAAGAAACGTAACACTTAATAATTGTCTCTGACTACCTCGTTAGGCATGATAAGTGAAGATAAATAAGTAATACCTACGGCCTGAAATAATAATCTAAAATCAAAAAAACGATCAAAATATATGAATCTCTTATTCTTAATCATATTGTGTGCAATTTATAAATTTTTGGAACTCATTTGTTATTCGATATAAATATTGTAGTTTATGCTATAATTTTTGTTGTGGTTTACAATTTTTATATATCCTTACCTAATACAAAGGCAGTACTGTAAGCTCCAGCACCCAAGCCTGCTTCTAAAAATTCCATAACAAGCATCATTGTATAACTCGTGGAGAATGATCTGATCAGACCAAATATTCCGTTCATCAGAGACGCTACGGACAAGGCAACTTTTCTTCCGTATCTATCCGAAATTATCCCGGTGAGCGGCAACGATAGGAAAAGTCCGGAATTGTGTATAGTACCAATCAGCGTTCTCTTCCAATTCTGACAGCCGAGGTTGAACTGAAACAAATTCTAGCATAAGACAAGGTAGGTTGGGTGATCGGAATTCGAGTCGAAAGATCCGAGTTCAATCCCCAGGTGATAAGCTTGTAATAATGGGGTTTTTCTAAAACTAATGTACGAATTTTATCGCTGGGATCACTATCTGTCACGCTGCCCTACAATTTTTTTTGGTGGACGATGGTTCGGAAGGACATAATTGACTAGAACTCTGTATTGGGAATGACGTGAAGATATTTTTATAGGAATGCTATATATTTATGCGTAGTAGAAATAAAAAAAAGTGTTTTTGCATTAATTATGTAATTTATATTCATCGAAATACACACACACAACGGCCTATTTAAGTCCACTGCAGGATATGGGCGGATATGCGATATCCTCAAGCGGATTGGCGATCGCAGTATCAGACACCCCGCACCTTAGACGCTGCTGTCCATCTTCGGTCTGATTATTTTGGTGTGACATTTTTAGAGATGGTTATCCCGCCATCTATCGGTTGCCATAACGATGTTCAAGGCTGTTTCGGTCTGATTATTTTGGTATGATATTTTTAGATATGGTTATCCCGCCATCTATCGGTAGCCATAATGATATTCAAGGCTGTTTCCCTTAGCCGCTTCTTACGACACCCAAGGAAAGAAAAGGAATGGCAATATTCTTACATCATTACCACACGGCTAATTACCGGCATCGAAATACATTGCATAATAATGGAAACCAGTATTACAACGCGCCCGAGAGTACTTTCTGCTGGGGAATGTGTAAGAACGTAAGACAACGTAACGGGGAAACTTTCATTTAATCCCCGTACATTTTCATACCCAAGAAAATCGATTAGAATCGAACTCTAAAAAATCGATATTAAACACAAATTCATAGTTTTCATTTCTCAAAACTTTAAACAGTTCGGTCTATTCGTTTAATAATAGTTTATTCAGAGGCTTAACAGGCAAAGTATTTTTATCGGTGGTCGCATGTGTTATCGGTAGTCGAGTATAGTGCCTAAGCATTCTTCTTCTCTTTAGAACACCTGGTCGTTCAGCAGTATACGCCGTTTAGTGTTTTTCATGCAATTGTGGAATTCGTGCAAATATGAATATATGAATAATGACTTTCCTCAAAGCAATACTGGGTAACGTAGGGCGCTCCCGTTAGCGTGAGTTTGGCATAATCGCCACGCTTGACAAGTGTATTTGCGATTGCAGTGCCATACACCTACGTACCATACACCTTAGACGCTGCTGTCCATCTTCGGTCTGATTATTTTGGTATGATATTTTTAGATATGGTTATCCCGCCATCTATCGGTAGCCATAATGATATTCAAGGCTGTTTCGGTCTGATTATTTTGGTATGATATTTTTAGATATGGTTATCCCGCCATCTATCGGTAGCCATAATGATATTCAAGGCTGTTTCGGTCTGATTATTTTGGTCTGACATTTTTAGATATGGTTATCCCGCCATCTATCGGTAGCCATAATGATATTCAAGGCTGTTTCGGTCTGATTATTTTGGTCTGACATTTTAGAGATGGTTATCCCGCCATCTATCGGTAGCCATAATGATATTCAAGGCTGTTTCGGTCTGATTATTTTGGTCTGACATTTTAGAGATGGTTATCCCGCCATCTATCGGTTGCTATAACGATGTTCAAGGCTGTTTCGGTCTGATTATTTTGGTCTGACATTTTAGAGATGGTTATCCCGCCATCTATCGGTAGCCATAATGATATTCAAGGCTGTTTCGGTCTGATTATTTTGGTCTGACATTTTAGAGATGGTTATCCCGCCATCTATCGGTAGCCATAATGATATTCAAGGCTGTTTCGGTCTGATTATTTTGGTCTGACATTTTAGAGATGGTTATCCCGCCATCTATCGGTAGCCATAATGATATTCAAGGCTGTTTCGGTCTGATTATTTTGGTCTGACATTTTAGAGATGGTTATCCCGCCATCTATCGGTAGCCATAATGATATTCAAGGCTGTTTCGGTCTGATTATTTTGGTATGATATTTTTAGATATGGTTATCCCGCCATCTATCGGTAGCCATAATGATATTCAAGGCTGTTTCGGTCTGATTATTTTGGTATGATATTTTTAGATATGGTTATCCCGCCATCTATCGGTAGCCATAATGATATTCAAGGCTGTTTCGGTCTGATTATTTTGGTCTGACATTTTAGAGATGGTTATCCCGCCATCTATCGGTTGCTATAACGATGTTCAAGGCTGTTTCGGTCTGATTATTTTGGTCTGACATTTTAGAGATGGTTATCCCGCCATCTATCGGTAGCCATAATGATATTCAAGGCTGTTTCGGTCTGATTATTTTGGTATGATAATTTAGAGATGGTTATCCCGCCATCTATCGGTAGCCATAATGATATTCAAGGCTGTTTCGGTCTGATTATTTTGGTGTGACAATTTAGAGATGGTTATCCCGCCATCTATCGGTAGCCATAATGATATTCAAGGCTGTTTCGGTCTGATTATTTTGGTGTGACAATTTAGAGATGGTTATCCCGCCATCTATCGGTAGCCATAATGATATTCAAGGCTGTTTCGGTCTGATTATTTTGGTGTGACAATTTAGAGATGGTTATCCCGCCATCTATCGGTAGCCATAATGATATTCAAGGCTGTTTCGGTCTGATTATTTTGGTATGATATTTTTAGATATGGTTATCCCGCCATCTATCGGTAGCCATAATGATATTCAAGGCTGTTTCGGTCTGATTATTTTGGTATGATATTTTTAGATATACAGGATTATATTTTATTTGAGTCAAGAGACTCGAGTTCGATCCCTAGGAGCTAGGCGTCTACCAATTCGGTGAAATTCTGAATTTCAATTCTGTGGGTCGAAAGGACCAATTTATCTAGACCTCTGGCTACCCCCTATTTGGAAATAAGTGAACAAAAAAAAATATCTCAAATACGAGTTTTTTGATGGAGATGGAACTGAAAATATTATCATGAAGAGTACATTTGTAATGATAATGAATGAATGTTTTTTGTAACATAAATATCACAAGCATCATATTTTCAAATGTTATCATTATTTAAAAGTACTGGTTTTTGGCCTGCGGTTTCGCCTGCGTGGACGACTATAAATGGCATTTTGAAATAAAGCAATCAAACGCTAGTTAATTACTCTCATATGTACAATTTTAAAAATTAATTATTTTCCTATACGAACTAGCGTCTCCATTGTAGCTTTGCTACATCTCTGTAAATGTTGTAGGCGAAATTATCTTTGGCCTATATATTAATTTTCGTTCATTTAAGCCGAGAAATGACATAGTTCCTTACAAATTTCTATGGATGAAATTTCAAATTTACGAGTCCTCCGTTGACGATTTTTCAAGGTGTAGCTAGCCTTGTGGTCTCGAGTTCGAGTCCTGGACGAGATAATGTAGAAAAACTACTTTTTCTAATTTTTTTTCGAGTCTGCGTGTTCGTGGTACCTGCGTTGCTTCTGAATACATAACACAATTGCTTTAGCCTGTGAGATTAGAGCAATGTATGTGATGTTATCCCTATCTTATTTACACCTCCACCTTCTCTTATTCTACCCCTTTACGTGGGAGATTCCTTAAATCTCTTCTTAGCTGTCATCTCCTAACTAACTGTGAGTTTACCTCTGTATCAAATTTGTACATTGTGATTAATCAGTGTACCTGCGAGTGACCTTACAAGTGAATTTTGGTTTAATATAAATAGATATCAAAAAAACCTAGGTATAGAAATAATATATAAACCGCCCCGTATTAGTGTGGTATTTTTGGAAATACGTATATCGCCATTTATTTGTCCTTATCTGCCCTTATTTGTTTGTAAAATGGGTAAACTCTTACCCCCATTGAATATGGCTGCATAGATGAGGTATGAGATTGAGCGAGGTTACTCATGAGTAGCCTGTGTACTCGCACTTGAAGAGGTAAAGGTTGTATGCGTTCCGAAATACAAACGCCGGCAGAGCATTCCCCTCTCTGACCGTATGTAACTTAGTCGTCTCTTAAATATTTCTCTGTGTTGCCTCTTACGACACCCATACTACTGTGCACCTTTACACAATATTGCTCACATTCAAATCATAGCAAAGTTAGGTATAGCTCTCAGGAAAGCAAAATTATCGGTCGTTTGACAAGAACCACCTCGGTAGCAGTTATTGGCAAACGAAGCTATACTAGATAGATAACCGGTATAGTTTACCGGTTATCTACCGGTACTTTTTTAAAAAAAATATCTTCACGCAATACAGGGGTAGACAGAGGTCTAGTCTAGACAATAAGGTCCCTTCGACCCTCCTTTCACAGGTACTAATACAAGGATGACAGAGGTCTAGTCTAGACAAGGTCCAGTCTAGAAGATATTTTCGGGACAACGTGACAGATGGTGAGCCCGTCGCCGCCTTTATGTTCAAGCCAATGATATAATTCGTACATAAGTTTTCAAAAAACCCATTGGTACGAGCGTGCCATCTGGGGATCGAACTCGGGTCTCTCGACTCGAAATTCAGACCACCCAAACACTAGGCTATCGTGACTATTAGACTCTAGAGTCAAGATAAACTCGCTTTATTAAGATTCATAAATAAGATTAATTTTAATTAGGCGTTATGGTTTAGGATTCGTCGCAGTTTCGTTGCCGCCATTCCACTATTGCCGTAAGCCACTCCAGACACAAGCATTGCAGCTTAGTTGATGTGGTTAACAGGAATACTAGTAGTGTTATTAATCGGCATTGCGGTTTTAAAAATATACAGAACCCATTCTCATACACCTACAATAGTTTAAATATTAGATATCGAATGAAGAAACATTCATAAGCAGCTATTTATATATATGATAAGACTAACTATCGCGCATGCTTCTTTATCTATATAATTTTGAATTACAACACGAAACAAAGTCTGCTCAATCAGCACGCCAACCCACTTTCCTCGATGCGATAACATATCACCACGCCTCTGACACGCGCTATCGTCACCCGACGTACACGCGTCACACGTGTGTCACAACTTTGGCCCGGCTGTCACGAAAAGTAGAGACATCTTGTGCTATTGTTTTTCGTACGGTAACCGATGAGTTACCAGAAGTAGGTGGCAGGCTCGTAGCGATGGGTTTTTCAAAAACTTATATGCGAATTATATCGTTGTCTTGGACCTAAAAAGTCGGAGACGGGCTGTCTGTCTGTCACGTTGTTCCAAAAATATCTTCCGTGAAAGGAGGGTCGAAGGGACCTTATTGTCTAGACTAGACCTCTGTCTACCCCTGTATTGGAAATGACGTGAAGATAGTTATTTGTTTATTTAATATTCCATCTTTTTTTTTTGAGCAAGCTAAAAAATTTGCAAACGGTTTTGTGATGGTAGGTGTCCAATGAAGCTCAACCCGTGCTCATTTCAAATCATTAGAATGGGGAGAGCGGTGTCTGGGCCTCCGGTTACCTTCACTCACCAGACGAAACGCAGAAATTTGTTAGACTTCTACTTCACGCCGGTATTCTGTGAGGTCGTGGAAAATCCCCGGTCGAGCCGGCCCATTCATGCAACAACAAAAGCTGATGCGTGGCTCTACCACTGTAGAAATATAGTAAAAACTAATCGTAACATTACCTATGTTGTTGTGACATTGAAGAGTATGTGTGGGTAAGGAAAGTGACGACCTCCGAGGACTAGTGCTGTAAACACCGATTTTCTTGTTGTCGCCAGCGCTGAGGTGTCCGATTCTATTCCCAGACGGATTTATACAGAAACCACTGTACTTTCACTCGGGTTAGGCTGTTTGTCGCACGTTGGTTGTTTATGATTCCATAACACAAGTAGTTTAGCTATTTACTTCGCTATCAGAGCAATGTACGTGATATTGTCCCTATCTATGTATTATTTATTTTATTGTAAGTCACGATAGCCGAGTTGTTGGGCGATCGGAATTTCGAGTCAGGAGATTTGAGTTCGATCCCCCGGTGGCCGGCTCGTACCAAAGGGTTTTAAAAAATATCTACGATTTATATATCATTGGCTTAGACATAAAGACGGTGACAGGCTGAAATCCTGTCACGTTTTCCAAAATAACATCCGATAAAATGTGAGTGTGTATTTATTTATTAAATTCATATTTTACGAGTCACGACGAATTTGAATCAAGAGACCCGAGTTCGACCCCCACGTAACCGGCTCGTACCAATGGGTTTTTCAAAAACTCATATACGAATAACGTCGTTGGCTTGGACATAAAGACGGCGACGGACTCACCATCCGTCACGTTGTCCCGTAAATATCTTCGGTGAAAGGTGGGTCGAAGGGACTTAATAGTTTAGATTAGACCTCTGTCTACCATTGCATTGGGAAAGACGTGAAGATATTTTTTTATTTAAATTCGTAAAAAAATGATGACATACATCTTTAACTGCTGAATCTTCATCACTGTATATATATTTATCGCATTCTTCTATAATGCTGCTACTAAATTCTTGCGTACTACACGTAAAGTTGTTTAAGCTGTCATCAGGTTTCCATTTAAATCTTTTACATTTTGACAAAGCCTCTTTCTCGCTCGGTATTGCATATTTTAACCAAAGACTGTGATTAACTCCTTCGCATTGGCTGACTACGCACCTGTAACAAGCAAAATATAATTCATTTTATTTAAAAGAAATATCTTCACGCAATTCCCAATACAGGGATAGACAGAGCTCTAGCCTAGACAATTAAGTCCCCTTCGACCCACTTTCAACCGAAGATATTTTCGGCACAACGTGACAGGTGGTGAGCCCGTCGCCGTCTTTACGTCCAATACAACGATATAATTCGTAAATAAGTTTTTGAAAAACCCATTGGAACGAGCCTGCCACCTGGGGATCGTAGTCGGGTCTCTTGACTCGAAATTCCGACCATTCAACCACTCGGCTATCGTGGTTTTCAATAAAGTAATTAAAATAAAAAAATGACATTGATACTGGCAATGTTAACTGTATATTATTATTAGTATTTTATAATCTTTGAACACATAATAGTCTGTTGTCAGAGTGTAAGATAGTTAATTGACTCAGGCGTTACTTTGCGGAAATTTGTAAAGTTGTTATTGAAAAAGTTACTTCGCAACATTCCGCATGCAAATATAAAAAGGTATATGTTACCTGTTCCGAAGAGAAGAAGAGCACCACCCTCCCTCCCTCAGATGCGTGCAATAATTCCACTGTATGCACCACCACCACTACACTCAAACCAGGTAACATATAATAACTTTTTCAATAACAAAGAATGTAACCCAATGTTTTAAAGGCCAGCCAAAGAGTATTAAATACAAATGTCGTGGAAAATTTCAAAAACATTGCCCTTTAATAATTTAATTAATTGCAGTCGAATATCGACCATTGAGCGGCTTAGTGCTCTTTATTTAATAGATAACGCTGATTTTATTTATAGTCTGGTTTAATACTTGTTTGAATACAAAACAGTCGCGGGTTTATGTAAATATTATTTTCAAAAGTTAATAGTATATATAAATTTCACAAACATAATATAGTCACGATAGCTTAATCGTTAAAGAATTTGGAATCAACAGACCCAGGATTTGATCCCCAGGTGGCCAGCACGTACCGTACTCGTATGGGTTTTCAAAAACTTATATGCGAATTATATCGTTGGCTTGGACCTAAAAAGTCGGAGACGGGCTGTCCGTCTGTCACGTTGTTCAAAATATCTTCCGTGAAAGGAGGTCGAAGGGACTTAATAGTTTAGATTAGACCTCTGTCTACCCCTGTATTGGAAATGACGTGAAGATAGTTATTTGTTTATTTAATATTCCATCTTTTTTTTTTGAGCAAGCTAAAAAATTTGCAAACGGTTTTGTGATGGTAGGTGTCCAATGAAGCTCAACCCGTGCTCATTTCAAATCATTAGAATGGGGAGAGCGGTGTCTGGGCCTCCGGTTACCTGCACTCACCAGACAGAAACGCAGAAGTTCGTTAGACTTCTACTTCACGCCGGTATTCTGTGAGGTCGTGGAAAATCCCCAGTCGAGCCGGCCCATTCATGCAACAACAAAAGCTGATGCGTGGCTCTACCACTGTAGAAATATAGTAAAAACTAATCGTAACATTACCTATGTTGTTGTGACATTGAAGAGTATGTGTGGGTAAGGAAAGTGACGACCTCCGAGGACTAGTGCTGTAAACACCGATTTTCTTGTTGTCGCCAGCGCTGAGGTGTCCGATTCTATTCCCAGACGGATTTATACAGAAACCACTGTACTTTCACTCGGGTTAGGCTGTTTGTCGCACGTTGGTTGTTTATGATTCCATAACACAAGTAGTTTAGCTATTTACTTCGCTATCAGAGCAATGTACGTGATATTGTCCCTATCTATGTATTATTTATTTTATTGTAAGTCACGATAGCCGAGTTGTTGGGCGATCGGAATTTCGAGTCAGGAGATTTGAGTTCGATCCCCGGTATACAGCTCGTACCAAAGGGTTTTAAAAAATATCTACGATTTATATATCATTGGCTTAGACATAAAGACGGTGACAGGCTGAAATCCTGTCACGTTTTCCAAAATAACATCCGATAAAATGTGAGTGTGTATTTATTTATTAAATTCATATTTTACGAGTCACGACGAATTTGAATCAAGAGACCCGAGTTCGACCCCCACGTAACCGGCTCGTACCAATGGGTTTTTCAAAAACTCATATACGAATAACGTCGTTGGCTTGGACATAAAGACGGCGACGGACTCACCATCCGTCACGTTGTCCCGTAAATATCTTCGGTGAAAGGTGGGTCGAAGGGACTTAATAGTTTAGATTAGACCTCTGTCTACCATTGCATTGGGAAAGACGTGAAGATATTTTTTTATTTAAATTCGTAAAAAAATGATGACATACATCTTTAACTGCTGAATCTTCATCACTGTATATATATTTATCGCATTCTTCTATAATGCTGCTACTAAATTCTTGCGTACTACACGTAAAGTTGTTTAAGCTGTCATCAGGTTTCCATTTAAATCTTTTACATTTTGACAAAGCCTCTTTCTCGCTCGGTATTGCATATTTTAACCAAAGACTGTGATTAACTCCTTCGCATTGGCTGACTACGCACCTGTAACAAGCAAAATATAATTCATTTTATTTAAAAGAAATATCTTCACGCAATTCCCAATACAGGGATAGACAGAGCTCTAGCCTAGACAATTAAGTCCCCTTCGACCCACTTTCAACCGAAGATATTTTCGGCACAACGTGACAGGTGGTGAGCCCGTCGCCGTCTTTACGTCCAATACAACGATATAATTCGTAAATAAGTTTTTGAAAAACCCATTGGAACGAGCCTGCCACCTGGGGATCGTAGTCGGGTCTCTTGACTCGAAATTCCGACCATTCAACCACTCGGCTATCGTGGCTTTCAATAAAGTAATTAAAATAAAAAAATGACATTGATACTGGCAATGTTAACTGTATATTATTATTAGTATTTTATAATCTTTGAACACATAATAGTCTGTTGTCAGAGTGTAAGATAGTTAATTGACTCAGGCGTTACTTTGCGGAAATTTGTAAAGTTGTTATTGAAAAAGTTACTTCGCAACATTCCGCATGCAAATATAAAAAGGTATATGTTACCTGTTCCGAAGAGAAGAAGAGCACCACCCTCCCTCCCTCAGATGCGTGCAATAATTCCACTGTATGCACCACCACCACTACACTCAAACCAGGTAACATATAATAACTTTTTCAATAACAAAGAATGTAACCCAATGTTTTAAAGGCCAGCCAAAGAGTATTAAATACAAATGTCGTGGAAAATTTCAAAAACATTGCCCTTTAATAATTTAATTAATTGCAGTCGAATATCGACCATTGAGCGGCTTAGTGCTCTTTATTTAATAGATAACGCTGATTTTATTTATAGTCTGGTTTAATACTTGTTCGAATACAAAACAGTCGCGGGTTTATGTAAATATTATTTTTCAAAAGTTAATAGTATATATAAATTTCACAAACATAATATAGTCACGATAGCTTAATCGTTAAAGAATTTGGAATCAGCAGACCCGAGTTTGATCCCCAGGTGGCCGGCACGTACCGTACTCGTATGGGTTTTCAAAAACTTATGTACAATTAATACCGTTGCCTTGGACTTAAAGACGGCGACGGGGTCACCACCTGTCACGTTGTCCCGAAAATATCTTCGGTGGAAGGTGGGTCAAAGGGACTTAATTGCCTAGACTAGACCACTATCTACCCCTGTATTGGGAACTGCGTGAAGATACTTATTTATATTTATTCAAAAGCTACTAATTTTACTGTAAATTCACTTACAATTTAAGTGAATGTACAGTTATGGCGAATATATTTCCCTCTTGGAATATTTACACTGCTGTTTTACACATTCATGATTTCAAAAATTTGTCTTCAAATTTTACCTTACCACACAACAGCCTGTGTTTCGTTTCACAAACCTCATCCACTGCAGTGTGCTAAGCAGTTTATAAATTTTATTTTAAAATTATTGAATTGTACCTAAGTCTGTAACTAAAGTGATTTTGTTTCACAAATATATTTACGACCTCCTTGGACGAGGATTGTATTAAAGAATAACAAACAGGAGTTTGTTACTCTATAATAATTACTTTGGGGTCAGCGAAATGCATGTGAATATATTTATTTAGAATATATTTATTTATTCCTTAAAAATAATGATCAATACTTTGTTAAGAATAAGCCGTATCTCATTTATTTGTAATAAATAAATGTTAAAATACTTGAGAATGATACACAAAGTCACTTAAGCTTTCTCAGTGAAAAGTGGTTTACAAATCAACCTTATCTTTTTTTTGAGGCAAACGAGCAAGTGGCTCACGTGATGGTAAGTGATTACCGCCGCTCATGAACACCCGCAATACCAGAGGCATAGAAGATGCGTTGGCGGCCTTAGAGTGCCCCCTCCCCCCAGAATTTGGGAAGGGGGGTGTGTGGGCCTCCGGTTACCTGCACTCACCAGAAACGCAGGAGATTGTTAAACTTCTACTTCACGCCGGTATTCTGTGAGGTCGTGGAACTTCCCCGGTCCAGCCGGCCCATTCATGCAACAACAAAAGCTGATGCGTGGCTCTACCACTGTAAAGCTACGCATCAGCTTTTGTTGTTGTATCTGTATCTTTTTCAAAATATAATATTTAGTCAGATTTTAAACACTGGGGGCATATTATACTTAATAAATTTTTTAGCATATAAATATTATGCATTTAAACGTGTATCTGTCTTCCGTGAGATACGCACGCAATCCTGATAACTAAGATGGTGTATTTCATAGCAGAAACTAGCAAACAAAAGAGTCACTAGCCACATAAGTTTATGTGGACGGCGTGGCTACCTGAAACAATAGGTATAACCCTAAAGCAACGCCTGGTTCAGAATGCGTGTGGCGAAATTTGTCAATAAATTGTCATCCACCGAATATGGCCAGTATTTCCCGTATGAATATCACAAATCCTCAGTAAAGTTTGGTTCGGTTAAGCTCGAATATAGCGCGATGCATTAAATTTCATATTTTGTTTATGAACATGTAAAGGCTAAGATATAACCGTCGCCTTTTCATATATAAATAAAATTATAGATGCATAGATAGGGACAACAAAACATACATTACTCTGGTCTCAAAGTAAATAAAAGTGGTTAAGTAAATAGAATTGAGTCATGGAATCGGAAACAACGAAGGTGCCATAAACACTAAGACCCAAAACAACACAGGAAAAAGTAATTTTCTACAATGACACATCCGAACATCTAACCCGGCACCTCAAAGTTGATGACACCGTGAAGACGGTGTATACACCACCCGTCCACGATCCACTACCGAAAGATAGTGGGATAAACATCTCGAAAAAATACCAGAACCAAATATGCAGACCGGTGAAGTGCAGCAGTATGTAAGGTGCAAGATAACTGGTACTGTGATCGCCAATCTGCTCTGTGCGTGACGATTAAGGTAAATCCTCCCACCGGACAGGCCTTTATCCTGCACTGGATATTTACAGGCCATTTTGATGATGATGACGATGATTTTACCAAAACTAGGATAGTCAGAGGTCGTCATGTATTTGAAATTTGATATAGAAAAATATCTTCGAATATTTATGACTTTTATGAACTTACAAGAATACCAGGTGATATACTTTACCCTAAATAGAATTTGCCATAATCACCACACTTGGTGATATAATTATCACCATAGGGCAACTATAGATACGTGGGTAGGTAAAAGTATGTAGTAAGAGGTTCATAGTTAAAAATCTAGCCGAAGAGACGAAAAAATACCAAATAAAAGTACCAAATAATAGACAGTACATACTATCTATATTTACTGTCACGGAACATCTCTATAATACAATACGAATAGTTCTAAATTAATGGACCTTTAGACACTGACAAATAAACCGATCAGAATTATTTATAGCGCAATAATTGATAAATAACATTTTCTATGCTCAAATACGTTTGAGAGATACTTAATTTTCATCGGTTGCGTGTAATTCAGGCGTTATCTAATAGGCGTAAATTGCAAGCAAAAGCGAATGTTTATACTTATTTAAATAATCCTTCAGTTCATGTGCTAAGTTCTTAATATATTTTTAATATAAATTGCAATGGGACATAAAGGCGGCGACGGGTTCACCACCTGTCACGTTGTCCCGAAAATATCTTCGGTGGAAGGTGGGTCGAATGGATTTAATTGTCTAGACTAGACCTCTGTCTACCCTTGTATTGGGAATTTCGTGAAGATATTTATTTATTATTTTATTTAAATGCCATTGGGAGTTATAAAATAAATTGAAAAACTATATTTTTATACATATTGGGTCAAAGGTGGGTCAAAGGGACTTAATTGTCCTCTGGCACTAGATTTCTGTCTACCCCTGTATTGGGAATTGCGTGAAGATGTTTACTTATTTTATTGTTCATACCTAATATGCAACTTGAAGTGTTAAATTTACCAGGAAGTGTCTGGTATTGCGAACGATAAGCTGCTGTCCACTGAGACGCTCATAGCTTCTTTAAAAAAGGCTTATCTATTGCAATGGAATGTTTAATATTATATTTTATAGTTAAGGGATGGCAGAATGTATCGTTATCGCTCGTACGACATTTTATGAACGGTGGGCATGCGAGGTTTTATGACGGATCAAATAAACTTGGTGATCATTTAAACAAATTCCTTTTTCAAAGATGCAGACATTATGAAGAGCCGTTAGAGCCTATATTTTGAATAGCTTTCGCATCAAAAGGCTACAATTCTATAGTCTAATTTTAATAATAAATATCCACCTGTATACAATGTTTCAACTAAATTAATTAAAGTTTTCAGTTGTTTTTATTTTATATCTATCATTAATTTATTAACAATTTACGAATACATTAACTACAGTTTTTGTACTAATCTAAAAAATATTTTGCTACTAATACAGACAGTAAATGTTTAATACTTTGTACCAAACGAGCGGGCGTTATCACTTACAAAGGGTCTAATCCTCAGGCAATCAATCATGGACGGGCATCGGGCCGATGATATTAATTTTGTTTAATGATGATTGCGCTGATAGATATTCTATTAATTATTAGATTAATGATGTCCGTCATGACGTTTACAACTGCGTGCGATTATTTGTTTGTTTTAAGGAAATTCAGACAGAAGCGGCTTGAAGATTATAGGATTAATACACTATCTTTCAATCAGTCTGCGCAAAAGAAGAGTAATGTTTTTCGATGGGGTTTCTGTTTATTTTTTGATAAAATAAAAGTGTTACTAATAAAAATATTGTTAGCTATTATAATACGCTTTTATTGTGAAAATGGAAGAAATGGAAATTGCTCTCTGTTAATTACTGTTGTATATTGAAAAATAATATATCTATTATCTATCTGATATGTAGATATCATAATGTATATTTTTAAAAGTGGTAGAAACGAGGAGACAGTCTAACTGCTCGTAATAGTCTATTGCAGCCTTACTTGCATGGTGCAAATCATTGCGAAAGAATATAGGTTTGAATGTATGTGTAAATGGGTAGATTTAAATTTAGGTACTTATGTTTGTATGTAATTGTATTTATGTACATATATATAATGATAAAAGAGTCACGATAGCCGAGTGGTTGGGTCGTAGGAATTTCGAGTCAAGAGACCCGAGTTCGATCCCCAGCTGGCAGGCTCGTACTAATGAATTTTTCAAAAGTTATGTACGAAATATGTTGTTGGCTTGTACAAAAAGACGGCGACGGGCACATACTAAAATGTAAATCGATTTGCTTCATCTGGATATGTTGAACTTAAATCGACTCAGATTTCCATGACACCGTTCCAATATAGAAACCGTTAGTATATTTCCGGTTTTTATCATAGTGTCCGGCATATGTGGTCGACGTTGCCGAATTTAATGATGCGTTTCACGTTCCCACCTCGCATTGTTTTTCGACGCGTTCGTGACTGAAGTTATGGCTCGAATTTGTAGCACTATATTTTGAACCTTTATTTGAGAATGGTGTATTAGGTAACGGAAAGTGCTTTTGGAATTAAAATGCTTAGTGACAAATATTCTTTTAATTTCCTAGCAAGAGCCTAGTTATATGAGACAACATTATTTTAATTTTTCTTAGAATATTAAATTTATTTAAACATAATTGCGTTACGGAGACAACATTATTTTAATTTTTCTTAGAATATTAAATTTATTTAAACATAAGTGCTAAACTTTATAATAATAGTTAAACTATGTTTAAAGCGAGGCAATCCCTCTCGGGAGAGCCCTATGTGATTTTATTAGAGCCCTATGTTCGTTATTATGTATTTGTAAATTTATTTGATAAATAAAAGAATACTAACGCTGCTACAAAATATAAGGGGGAAACCCTAAAAGAAAAAAATGATCATGCTTTTAAACCAAAACGAATCGCGTTCCTCAATTCGCATCAGAAACTCTATTTGTGTCAAACTCTTGAAGACGGGAAGGGGATTCAAACTATGTTAGAAAATTATATATTGTATTGTATTCATAAATGCATACAAGGGGACAACATCACATACATTGCTCTGACTCCCAAAGTAAGCAGCTTATGCACTTGTATTATGTAATCAGCAATAACGAAGGTACCACAAACATCCAGACCCGAGAAAATGTTGAAAAAGTGTTTTCTATATTGACCCGACCGGGAAAATCAAAGGTCGTCAATCACGATTGAATGATACAGCACAAGAATACTAGTGCTGGTATTGCGATTGACGATTCCAAACAAAACGCGGAGATAAAATTGAATCGCGTTGAATGTAATAATTGTTGTTTCTCTATATTTGAAAACGAAGCATAAAGAGTAGATTTAAGTAGGAGAAAACACTATATACCTTTTTTACTTTAGTCACTTTCAATATTTGCTACATGTATCTCAATATACCAGAGTGCTAAAGCTTTTCTCTTCTTCGAGTAATTTGCTAAACGGAAATCAATAACTAAGTCTTGGCACCCATACACCTTATTTGTTCACCATATAATTCCTTCAAAATTCATTCTTCGTCATATTAGAATAAAATCGTATCATAATAAATACTCCATTTAATATTAATCCGATATTACGAGAGAAATCGAGCCAATATTTGTTTGATATAGTATATATCGTTGTTATGCAAATCAAAAGTACATTAAATTGTTTTCATTTCATATACAGATTATTAACCTCACCTTTAATAGCGCAAATAACAGAGGAAATTATCACATTTGTTTACTTGATAACATTACGCTGTTATCTGTTTCTGCTTGACAATAATATAATGCCTCCTTAAATAAAGTAAAACTAAACAAATATGTTTATAATTGTTGGTTAATGTACCGATCATGCAGACAGTTATTGCATACTACATAATATATATCTCCTACTATAAATACTTCTGGTATAAATTGAATCTGAGGTTGACGACTTCCGTAGACGAGTGGCGTAAACACTGGTTTTCAAGGTGTCGCCATCTCGAGGTCCCGTGTTGGATTCCCGGACGAGTCAATGTCGAAAAAACACTTTTTCTACATTTTCTCGCGTCTGAGTGTTTGTGGTGCCTTCGTTGTATCCGACTCCCATACCTCAAGTGCTTTAGCATCTTATATTGGGATCGGAACAATTGTATGTGATGTTGTCCCTATCAATACATGTATCTATACATGTATTTATAAATACTACATATGTACGAGTTAAGTCTTAAAATTAGGTAGTTTAAAATGTCTTTGAATAACCTTCCATTTGCACTAGCTATTACTAATTACATCAGTAAGTATGTAGATACAACATTACATATATTGTTCTGATCCCAAGATAAGTAGCTAAATCAGAGGTGCCACAAACACCTAAACTTAAAAGAAAGTACAAAAATTGGTTTTCTACGCTGACTCGTCCGGGAATCGAGCCCAGGAACTTATAGCTGGCGACGCCATGAAAACCGGTGTGTTTGCCATTTGTCCACGGTCCAAACCATGAGACTAATAACTTTAATTTTATAGAGTAGGAGGTATTTTATACTCTATAAAAATGATTTAGCTTAACTAGGTGGATCGTTGATTGTCAGCAGTACCTAAAGAGGAAGAAGTTAAGTTCTGCGGTCACCAATACACTTGCCAAGCGTGGCAAGAACAGAAATTTCTTTTTCAGATGAAGCTTAATGCTGTTGACTTTTGTAGGCCTAAACTATATTTTATACAGAATAAATATAAATGAATAAATATCTTCACGCCATTCCCAATACAGGGGTAACAAAGGTCTAGACAATGAAGTCCTATCGAACACACCTTACACCGAAGATATTTTCGGAACAACGTGACAGGTGGTGAGACCGTCGCCGTTTTTATGTCCAAATCAACGATACAAGACTTGATTGATGTAATTCCAAATTATAAATAATTTATTGTGTGTAAGACTTTTTCACGAAATTTTAAAAAAATTTCAGAGGTTTACTTGATGTCTTAATGTAAAAGTGCGCAGATTTTATTAAGGAATCTTATGAGGTTTTTTAATGTGCAGATTATTTATGCCCACTTTCTTTGTAAATACTACTTTTTGTGATAATTTATAACAAGAACTTTACTTGGTCACTTAAAACTTTTGAATTATATAAATATTGTAAGACTCCAACGAAAACAGTAGTAATAATTATAATATTTAGTAACTTCACGTAAGTTACGATAGGCGAGTGGTTCGGAATGCATCAAAATTCGAGTCAAGAGGCCTGAGCTACATTCCTAGGTGGTAGATTAGATTAATGAGTTTTTTCAAAACTTATGTATGATTTACGTAGCTTGTACAGACTCACAACTTGCCCAGTTGTCCCAAAATGTTATCAGTGAAAGGTCTGTCAAAAGGACTTAATTGTCTGGACCTCTGTCTACCCCACTATAGAGAATAGGTCATAAGGATATATTTTTTATAACTTCACGTTTTTTTTCCTGACGGGAAAGTCAATTTTATAGGCTTGCTTATGAAACCTATATATACCAGTGGTAAAAGTTTATAATTATATATCTATGTATCTGATGTAATGTATCTATTCATAACTCAAAAAGCTTCGTTTTGGTATTAATAAATTGATGAACGATTATGATACAAGACCAAAGATGAATCAATCGAATAAATTACTATTCGAATCGTTTAAGCAGTTTCCTGAGACCATTGTATAAAATTAAAAATATAAATGATTAGGTCGCTTAAAGAAATATAATTAACTCAAGCTATGCTATAATATTAAAAAAGTACATAAGTATTCATATTAAAAACGTTAATAAAATAAAATATGCTAATTTTATTGATATTCATAAACTTGCCAACTAAACTAGTTATAGTGAAATATTATTATGTTACATTATACATAATATTAGTCTCCATATATAAATTCTGTAATAGTTCTAAACTTTTACGTCCAGTGTGCAAAAGACAGACCTTCGGCTATCCTAGCTTATTTTGTTTTGTAAGCGCAGATATCGGAAAAGTAGCTCAAATTATGAATCAGTGTTTACAAGTTCTGCTTTTTCTAACCCTATTATACAGAAATTTTATCTGTTGGATGTGATAAAGCAACTATCAATTTTTTTTTAATTTATTCAGTAACAATATTACACTGTGTTTGAAATACATCGAAAATAGCCAATTTAACTTTGAAATTTACATACACCAAAATAATTAACAAGTAACTAAGAGACTGACTAAAAAGTAAAAAACATTGATCATTAGATTTTAAGGTAGTACAGTAATATGTCAAAAGTCATCAACCGTATAGCAACATTTTTCCAAAAGGATCCGCTTTAATTCTAGCTTAAAAATATTTATATTTTTAATAATTTTTAACTCTACCGGTAATCTGTTAAAGAGCCTGACTGCCTGATAACGAGCGCAGTGTTTAATTACATTGAGTTTTGGCTCTATTTTATTGGTGAGTTCCTTCCTTCTAGTGGCTTCCCTTGCGATTATTTCTTCGTCTGTCTCGAAGTTGTTACGGTATTTTAAAACGTCTGTTACCACAAGCAATATATACAGACTAGGGGCAGTAAGAATACCTAAACTCTTAAAATGACTTTTGCAAGACTCCCATTGTGGAATGCGTGCTATAGTGCGAATGGCTCGTTTTTGGGCTATGAAAGCTTTTCTTATGTTAAATTTATAACTGTTGCCCCACAATTTGATGCTATAGCGTAGTTTCGACTCGACCAAGGCATAATAGACAGATTTTAATTGATCTATTGTAAGCTCGTCTCGCAAGGACCGAAGCGCATAGCATGCTGAACTAATAGAGTTTTCCACAGAGTTTAGTTCAGGCTTCCAGTTTAAGTGTTCATCAATATGTACCCCAAGAAATTTAACCAACTGAGTAACTTCAACATTTTCTCCATTTAAGACAATATTTAAATTTTTTACTGTTACGTGCAGTAGTTTTAAACAGTAATATATTTGTCGTTTCGAATTTAATTTTAAGATGTTACAATGGAACCATCTATGAAATAATGTCAGAGCGTTATTTATTTTTCTGTTTAGTTCTTGTGTATTGTTGCTTGATATAATAGCATTAGTGTCGTCAGCATAAATTACTAGTTTGGTGTCTGAGGAATTTCTATAAACATAAAAAATCAGGTCATTTAAAAAAAGGTTAAACAAAATAGGACTTAAGATTGAACCTTGAGGCACCACTCAATTTGTCCTTGAGATTCTAGAGCTATATGCTCTTAAATGAATTTTGCGTGTTACTATGCGTTTATAGTTTTTTTGAAAGAGTTTAATAAGATTTCTTGAAAGGTAGATAAAAAAGTATTTATAACCAGTTGTTTCCAATTTATCTGTAGTAATTTCTCGCGAATTTTTTTTTGTTCTTATCATTAAAAGGTCTTCTGACTACATGGATAAAAGGTTCACTTTGTTTATAATGCGTTTTTGAATTGCTCATTTCCAATTTAGTCATAATTGCTGCGTGACCATCAGACATGCCATTATTATCTATTTCTGTGCCCAACACTTGATCCTCTGAGATACTTGTAAAAAAGTTGTCAATACAGGATCGCGCAACATTCCGATAGAAAGTAATAGAGTCAATAAGATGTCTAAAGTTATAGCATTTGAAAAGATTGAGAAGTTTAGTTTTTTTATTGTTATCAGTGGACATATCAATATTGAAATCTCCGCAAATTATGCATTTCCGATTGAAAAAATGTTGAGAAGTGACTCTAACTTCTCTATAAATAAGTCAATGTTTTTACTACTATTTTGATAACAACTAATTATATAAAGATTTGTGTCTAAATCTTTTACCCCACACACTTCAAAACATTCTAGTTTGCTTATTGATTTACAGTACTCAACAGGCTCTATGCGTCTATTCTTTCTTGACAAAATAAGTGTCCCTCCCCTAATTTTATTAACATTTCTAGTATAATAGGTAGCTAGATCATAGTTTTCTAAGGTCAGATTATTAATAGATTTTTCATTAAGAAAATGTTTAGAAATACAAACGTAATGCTGTTCAAAACATTTGTCTTCGAGATACATTTCTAACTGATCTTTTTTATTGCTTATTCCACAGACGTTTTGACAAAATATATTTATTGATGTAGAGCTTTTACAGTCAATCTCGAAAAAACTGATCCTTTTGAAACGGTTTTTTTTTTTCAACAAACATGCAACATTATTATCCCTATAGAAACAGTCTATATCTTTAATGAGAATGTATAAATCTCTTAATACAATATCCGTACCGAATTTATTTATCTGGCCACTATATATTGAGAACATTGTGCGGGAATAGTCTAAGTTTTTATTGGAGTCTAATATGAAGGCATACTCATGAATCTTGTTGTCCAAATACAAACAGTAATTAAATGACTCGATTCGACGATTGAATATATCTACTGATCCGAAATATCTAAAGTTAGGTAAACATATAATAACGTTGGTATGTTGAATTTTTTGCAATTCTATTCTTATAGAGTGTACAATTTCTGAATAGTTATAAGTAACTTCAAAGTCTGATTGTCCTATAAAAATTATACAAATTTGATTCGATGGTGGCTAGTTGGCCGACGCAGTATAATAATTGGTTTGAGTTCAGTTTGCTTGAGTTTTAGAATTAGTTTGACTTTATTGTTTTGATATCAGGTTTTATTACAAAGCAATTTTGTTTCATTCCAAAGTGAAAATTATCACATATAATCAAACTATAGCGTATTTGAAACTCTAGTGGACGTTAAAAATTACACAAACATTTTGGAAAAACATGACGTTCTCAGAGAAGAAACTTTGGGGTCTTCCCTTTTTTTTTAAATAATTTTATTTTGTTATATTATTTACTTTTTATAGTAATAAAAATATATCTTCACACCATTTCCAATACAGAGACTGAAAGAGGTAAACAATTAAGTCCTTTGAACAACCTACCGCCGAAGATATTTCTGCAATAACGTGATAGGTAGTGCGCCTATCGCAACGATATAAATCGTACATGAGGTTTAAAAAGAACGCATTGGTACTTACCACCTAGGGATCGAAATCGGGTATCTTGACTAGAATTTCGATCACCCCGTCACTCGGCTACCGTAATTTTTTAAAGGTTTTATATTGAATTGACATTTTATAATGGTATTTATAATTTATAATATATGCCAATGACGATAAAAACAAGTCAAAAATAAAAATATTAGCAAACGGTCAAATAATTAATTAAGTATAATTAATGTGTAATGCAGTATTCGTAATTTATTCAGCATAAATGGAGATAATGTAATGTGAGTGGCGTATCATCCACGACTCTAAAACGTTGAAAGAGTCACAAAGAAACCTATTTCGGTAGAGTCTCTCATTCAGTAGTGGAATATTTATGGGCTGTTTAGTTTGATGTGTGGTTACGGGATGAAAATATAAGAATATGCCATCTGTTTTGACGTGTGCTATCCACATGAGAAAATACAATCCCCTATTTTCTGGTGGATGTTATAAGCCGAGTGGTAGGGTGGTCGGAATTACGAGTCACAAGACCCGAGTTCGATCCCGAGTTGGCAGGCTCGTACCAATGGGTTTTTCAAAAACTTATGTACGAATTATTTCGTTGGCTTGGACATAAAAACGGCGACTGGCTCGCCACCTGTCACGTTGACCCGAAATTATCTTCGGTGGAAGGAGGATCGAGGGGACTTAATTGTTTAGACTAGACCTCTGTCTACCCCTGTGAAGGGGATTGCGTGAAGATATTTATATATATATATATATATATATATATATATATATATATATATATATATATATATATATATATATATATATATATATATATATATATATATATATATATATATATATATATATATATATATATATATATATATATATATATATATATATATATATATATATATATATATATATATTTATTTATGTTATAAGACGTGACTATAAAAACGCCAAAGAAATGTCATTGCCGATAGATGGCAGGATAACCATCTCAAAAATACGATGGCAAAATTTAAAAGCCCTATGACGGCAGTAGCAGTCTCTGCGAATTGTATGGTACTGCGATTGCCAAACTGCTTGGCAATCGCAGTACTATACAATTTGCAGAGACATGGCAAACCATGTCGCGAGAGATCTTATTATGTATGTGATAGGATCCTATTACGTATATGTAGATATAATATATGTATTCCATCCCGATTCATCCAATGCCTTGTATTTGTAAATGCTGGACGACATTGGCCGACAATTGACGGATAGTGGGATATCCCTCTCGAAAAATACCCGATCATAGTTTAATAGATCGGAGACGAGCGCACCAGTCTTGAATCCGATTAATGAGTGCAGCGATTATTGCAAATCTTCCTTATAGATTGATAATTGCTTCCTTAAAGAGTCTATTGCGTGCAGTTGACTTCTAACGGCTGTTATTTATGCACACGCAATTTTCCAAACTGAGGTAGGCAGAGGTCCAGACAATGAAGTATTTTCGATCACTTTTCACCGAGGCTTATTTGTTATGGCTCTCTTAGGGACCATGCCAACAGTGCATAAACACGTACATATATATTTACATAATACATAAATATTCACATACACATATAAATATCGATGATTAGCGTACAAATATGCTTATTCTTCACACGTACGTTTACCCTAGCAAAGAATCGAAACCGCAACCAACAACTTCGAAGGCAGGACCCCTACTAACTTGTATATCGGGTCGTATTAGTGCATAATAATAATTTACGTAAATCGTTGATTTTTGATTTGATTTTAAAAAGCTTCGCTAAGTGATATGATTCTCAAACAGCCTGTGGTGGAAGAAACGATTGAATAGAGAGGTTATATAATGTAGTTTGTTTGCGATGATGAATAGTCAGGACTCTATTATAGGACATAGATCCTTTTTGAGAGAGTTTTTTTATAATTGTCACGTCACGTCACGTCTGGCTTAAGGAAGTTATCGTACTCATGAATTAATCATTAACATTAATGTTTTTTGCCATCTTTACGTATTTCCCAATACAATGGCTGTCTAAACAATTAACGTGATATTTTTCACAGAAGGTTCTTTGAGACATTGTGACAGGCGCTGAACCTATCGCTATTTTAGTGCCAAAGCCTACGGTTCTATATATTTACCTAGATACATATTTAAATACTTAAATATTTATGTAAACATGAACATCGATTCGAGAGAAAACAATCATATTCATCACATATATGCTCGTTCCCAGAGGGATTCGAACCCTCCACCCTGGGTTTCGCAGGCAGGGTCATTAACAACTAAGGTATATCTGACAGTAAAATATGCATACCCATTCAGCTAGATAAAGTTTAAATACCTAAATACCCTAATCCTACCTAAATACCTAAATTAATAAATAAATAAAAACCTAAATACCTATTTATAATGTCAAATTGCAGAATAACTTCCCAAACAATAGAATAACATACATAAACCAGTACGAAGAATTTTCAAAGACCAACCAGTTCTCTCGAGGGAGAGCCAGTGAATTAAGAAAAAAATTACGCATGCGCACAATATCGCTAGTGCTTCAATTCCTGCTCACTGCAGGTTCTGACAGAATTAAGAATAATGGAGAAGAGTAATACAGGAAACGATACAAATGTAGATGCATTTAATAAGTTATTATAATTATATTTATGAATAAAAAAAAACACTCACCTGTAATTTATATCGGGAGCCTCGAATACAAACACTGAACCATACATCCCAGCTAGATAAATTGGGAACAATAACAATGCATAATTCACTATATTGTATTTCCCAAATGGGCCGAGTTGCTGCAAAATTGCGTCAAGATCGATCGTCCCTATGCCAGTGTTGTCCTTTGCCATTATTATTTTTAAAAAATGTTACAAGGTCACGTTAGTATTGCAAAAGCTTACAAAAGCACGAGTTACGTAGCTTTCGAGATTATTTCACGAACACGTGTTATGATACGGATGCTTAATTGACGGAGGACTCTACGCATGCGCGCTATATTTTCATCACAAGCTTTTCGAAATTTAAAAAAACTTAAAATTTATTTTTAATTTTATTTTGCACTCGCGTCGTACGTACACACGCGAACTCTCAGATAAAAATAAACAAGAGAACTCAACTATACAACACGGTCGAGCATCGTACGATACGAGACTCGGTTGTTGTTCCGGATCGAAAGACAAGGACAGAATACATTGCACGTGCGTTTAATACTGTATAAACGAAAGAGATATCAACATTTCGATCGATTCTCGTGAAATACAAATAGTATCGCGGTTGTATTATAAGGGGTTACGTTAATGACATTTGTGTGATGCTTTAATTAAGATTTTTTTGTTTTTATGCTTTGTGTTAATGCAAAGTTAGTAAGTGCCTTCTTTTAGTCAGTGGTCTTCGGTTTTGGTAGCTCTATTGTTTTATATTTTATTACATCTCATTTTGTATAATATATTCAGAATAACAGTTTGTTGATCCGAATAAATAAATGAAAGTGATTTGTAATATCGACTTAGTATTCTGTCACCTTTATTTTTCCTTGTTGTTGTAAGAGAAGGCTGCTATCTATATATGACTAGATTAACCAAGACGTGTACGATACCGGTCCATAATAAAGCAGAACTGACTACAAAGTCTACAAAGTCTCGTGGAAATGCTATTATTAAACCAAAAACTAGTGGTGACTATAGCCAATGAACCTCATTAGAGAGGCTATATCCTGCAATGTAAAGTGCTTGCATTTTTTGTCATTAATTTAAATTTCAGGTAGCAATAAACAAATATTCCCACTAATGGAGCAGATAGCGAACTAGACAATTAAGTCCTTTTCGCCCACTTTTTACCGAAGACTTTTCTTTCAACAACGTGAAAGAAATGTCGCCCTATTTATGTCCGACCCAACGGTAGAAATGGTACAAAAGCTTTGTTAAATCTCGTAGGTAAGAGCATACCACCTGGAGATCGAACTCGGCTCTCTTAACTCGAATTCCGATTAAGCAACCACTCAGCTATCGTGAGAGCTTGTATAGTATAGCGAACAGCTATTATAGCAGCCAGTATATTTATGTATATATGGTTAGAAATAATTATTGTAATGTTTTAGAATTTCAGAAGTCACGATAGCCGAGTGGTTGGGTGGTCGGAATTCCGAGTCGAGAGAACCGAGTTCGATCCTCAGGTGGCAGGAACGTACCAAAGGGTTTTTCCAAAACTTATGTACGAATATCGTTGGCTTGGACATAAATACGGCGATGTTGTGAAAATGAGGCTCACCACCTGTCACCTTGTCCCGAAAATATCTTCGGTGGAAGGTCAAAGAGACTTGAACGTCTAGACTAGACCTCTGTCAACCCCTGTATGCGGAATTGCGTGAAGATATATTTTTTTAGTATTTGTTACTAAACTACCAATCTTCCGGCTTCGCACGAGTCACTGAATATTTTCTACATTATTTTTCTATTGTAGTGTCATAAAATTCACAACTTAAAATTAAAATTAACTTAAAATTGCATTTCTCCCCGCAATTTACAATACTGGAGTAGGCAGATATCCAGACAATGGAGTTTTTTAAGGAAAAGGGAGGCAAATGAACAGGTGGCTCACGAGATGGTAAGTGATTACCGCCGCCCATGAACACCGGCAATACCAGAGGAATAGCAGATGCGTTGCCGGCCTTTAAGAAAGGTATAGGCTCTTTTCTTGAAGCTCTCTAAGTCGTATAGGTCCGGAAGAACCACTGACGGCAGCACATTCCATAAAGTGTAAGTACGTAGCAGATAATTCAGCGAAAAACGAACTGTTGTGGAATGCTAAGCACCTAAGGTGAAATTCAGCGGCAGAGATTAATCCGAACAATTCCTCGGTGTCCTCTCCACCTTCCACCTTCCAGCGAAGCCTATTTGGGACAATAGTTAAATAGTATAGTTTAAGCTAAGCGTTAATGTATCAGTCAGTTAGTGCAAGTTATGTAAACTTTAACTTAAAGAACCTTTTCACCAATAAGTTCTTCACCAAACTATCGTCTCTATTTAATAAAACAAATTAATAAATATCTTCACGCAATTCCCTATACAGGGGTAGACAGAGGTCTAGTCTAGACAATTAAGTCCCTTCGACCCACCTTCCACTGAAGATATTTTCGGGACAACGTGACAGGTGGTATGCCGGTCGCCGTCTTTATGTCCAAGCCAGCGATGTAATTCGTACATAGGTTTTGAAAAACCCATTGGTACGAGCCCGCCACCTGGGGATCGAACTCGGGTCTCTGGACTCGAAATTCCGACCACTCAACCACTCGGCTATCGTGACTCTATTTAATAAAGATAATTAATCACAGATATGAAAATACTGTAAAGTTTTTCAGAGAATTAATTAAATAATAATGATGCAAGTTCTTTATTAAAGAATAACCAGTTCATTCAAGATGAAATATACAATTGTCTGTTGAAGAAATTGAATTAGTCCGAAATTGAGGAACAGTGTCATTTGGAATAACGTTTTCCTTATAAACACAAGGACTGTATTACACAATACAATAACAGACTTGTTGACATTAATAGTAATCATGCAGCAATAGATTGTGGATTTTGTGGAGGTCGCAGCTTCATTAACTTTATATGCCACCTACAAACAAATACAAATAACATAGTAATTTAGAAAAGTCACGATAGCCGAGTTGTTGGGTGGTCGGAATTACGAGTCGAGAGACCCGAGTTCGATCCCCAGGTGGCAGTACCAATAAGTTTTTCAAAAAAACTTATGTACGAATTTCATCGTTGGCTTGGACATAAAGGCGACGACGGGCTCACCACCTGTCACGTTGTCCCGAAAATATCTTCGGTGGAAGGTGGGTCAAAGGGACTTAATTGTCTAGACTTGACCTCTGTCTACCCCTGTATTGGGAATTGCGTGAAGATATTTATATTTATATTTATTTATTATTTTTATAGTAATTTAGAGGTTTTCATGAACAAGAAATGTGTGCTTTTCAGCGTTTGTTTTAATTTATTGTAGAAAAAATAAAGTTAAGTTTCCGGCGCTGAAATTGTAAATAATTTGATAATAATATTTGTGTAGTCGCACACCTCATTTAGTTTATTTGGGATTGCCTTTGTCTTAGTCACAGGATGTTAAAAGATATAATAAATATATAACACAACACGTCACGATAGCCGAATGGTTGGGTGATCGGAATTCGATTCAAGAGGCACGTGTACGATGCGAAAGGCTCATACCAATGGGTTTTTCAAAAAACCTTATGTACGATTTATATCGTTGTCTTGGACATAAAGACGGAGACTGTCTGACCACCTGTCACGTGGTTCCAAAAATGTCTTCCGTTGAAGGTGGGTCTTAATTGTGTAGACTAGACAATTAAGAAAGGACTTAATTATCTAGACTAGACCTCTGTCTACCCCTGTGTTGGGAATTGCGTGAAGATATATATTTCATTTATTTGATTGTAATATATTTTTTAACTATTTTCACCATTTTGATTATGTTAAAAAGCTTTCAAATTTAAGACAAAGAGGAAAAACTCATTACGATATAAGGACGTTGAGACTAAGGAGAAACCCCTTTGCGTTACCTACGAATTTCATTCGCATATTTCTCCGTTAGAGGAACCAATTTGTTTTCAAAATGTCAATCGATGGATGTATGTTACTTACATCGATGAATGAATGATATAATTCGAGTAAACCCTATGTTAAATACAGATTGAATAATTCACAAATAACGTATTCATATATTGTAACACCTCACAGAGACGAGGTATTAACGCTTTAATCATAAACAGAGATCTTCGTTGACAGTTGCAATAATGTTACCATCAACAAGTTTGATGTTTATTGCATTAATATTATTAGAAGGGATTAATTAAATTACCATATATTTTAGATTTATGCTTATTTATAGATTAGACTCAGCCATGCCTACTAAAACAAGGAAATTCAAAACTAAACGCACGTTTTCAGTTTGTTTACACTTCTATTTTAAAGACTTATAATAATATTTATAAATGTAATATAATATAATATAAATAATAATATTTATCATACCTTTCTTTCTTTCTTCTCGTTCATAGTATACAATGAGGTAATTAAGTATTTTGAAACACTGAAGTTATAATATATATAAAATAAATAAAAATCTTCATGCCATTCCCAATACAGGGGTTATACAGAGGTCTAGTCTAGACAATTAAGTCCCTTCGACCCACTTTACACCCAAGATATTTTTGGGACAACGTGACAGGTGGGGAGCCCGTCGCTATCTGTATGTCCAAGCCAACGATATGAATCGTACATTGGTTTTGAAAAAACCCATTGGTACGAGCTCGCCAACTGGGGATCGAACTCGGGTGTCTCGACTCGAAATCCGATCACCCAACCACTCGGCTGTCGTGACTTTTTTTCCGAAACCGTAGCAAAGGTTGGTGTTTCAAAAACATTTTTTCAATTTAATATTAATAACAAAAAGTTCATCTTAGATTTCGTTTTAAAATCAATAAAAAAAGATTGCGTAATAATCAAATTTTATTATGCATTTTCTCTTAAATTTTATAGTGAGTAAGAAAAGAAACGTGAGCATCGAATATACAATGTGTAAATGAATAGGTCTTCGTGTGTCATCAAAATCTTTATAGACTATGTTTGATGTTTTGTAGTCTTCGAGTACATTCATACATACATACATAACGGCCGATAGAATTCTTTTGCAGGACATAGGCCTCTCTCATAGGGAGAATTTGCCATAATCGCCACGCCTGGCAAGCGGAATGACGGTCGCAGTACCAGACCACTCGACCTCTGACGCTGCTGTCCATCTTCGGTGTGATATTTTTAGAGATGGTTATCCCGCTATCTATCGGTTGCCGTAACGATATTCAAGGTTGTTTCCCTTAGTCGCCTCTTACGACACCCACGGGAAGAAAGGGAGTGGCAATATTTTTACAACGTTACCACACGGCTACAAAATTTTTGATGTTCCTTATACAATATACAAACAATATACTTATTTGAATTATAGTCAAGATATTCGAGTGGTTGAGTGGTCGTAATTTCGAGTAATGAAACTCGAGTTCGAACCCCAGGTGGCTTTCAAAAACTTATGTACGAATTATATATCGTTGGCTTGGACATTGAGACCGCGACGGACTCACCACCAGTCACGTCGTCCCGAAAATATCTTCGGTGGAAGGTGGGTCCAATAATTCTTGTGATGTGACACCTTAGGATATACATATATGCTATCGAGGACAAAAGGGAAATGTTGTCTCAGTTATTGAAACGTCTTTTAATATTGTGTGTGTGACCGCCCTATCTAAAGCACTACTACTAAGATTTTATTATTATTATTATAATTCGATTTTATATTTTTTGAAATCAGCCTGGTAATCCTGTTACATATAAGATAACTATACTACATTAGCCATTACAAATTAAAAAAAATCATTGTTCCCGTTTATTATCAGGATTAGTATAGAATAATCAAACTTGACGATTATCCATTGTGCAAAATACAAAATGTTGTTACAGTATCATAATAGCCGAGCGGTTGGGTGATCGGAATAAGAGTCAAGAGACCCGAGTTCGACCCTTAGGTAGGTTTGTCAAAGTTTATTTAAGATAAATAAATAATTTCGTTACGTTTTTATGTCTAAATAAAAACGGTTACAGGTCACATTGTTTCGAAAAATCGCTTCGGCGAAAGGTGGTTTCTAAGGACTTAATTGTCTAAACCTCGGTCCAACCCAGTGTTGGGCATGACGTGAAGATATATGTTTTACAAAATCGTTGGATTCGAGTAAAAATAAATTCATCGCTCATATTTGGTAAGATTAAATAAATTATATAGATTTAATTTGAAGAAAGTAATTCCCGCAACAGTCTTCCATATTTTTATTCGTTGTTGTATCACAAAAGTATATTTCCTTCCCTTATAACGTGATGATAATAAAGAAAAACATTTCCAAATACTATTCTAGGGGTCAGCTTTTGTTCAGCCACAAAGAGTACCGACCGTTTGGTACCTTATTGACATAATGGATGGACGTTTTTGTTCACAAATTCTGAAACTTAACCGCCTGTAGCTGAAGGAGAAAACTGTCTTCTTTTATATTTTTTTTTAATATCTTGACATATTGTCCCTGGCGGGGTAGCAAGAAGAACAGCATTATCGGTTCTTTCAAACTCATTTTTTTATGAACTTAAGTCTAGGTATCAGAGTACACATGACCCTCCCCCCCACCCCTCTTCGAAGTATTTGCTGACATGGTACATATTGCATATGTAAAATAATAATCTACCACTACTTCTCATTTTCTCGTAGAACTGACATTTGAAGAAAAACGTTTTCGAATGGCTACCTTGTGTATAGGTAAATCCATTGTAGGTTGACTCCGTATAAGTACAGTCCTGCACAATATTGCTGGGAGTCGAAGGATGCAAGTGGCAACAGACACAGTATTATTATGTTATTTATATTAAAGCTAAAATTGTGGACGAGTTGGAGTAGTAGCGTATACACCGTTTTAATGGTGTTGCCAGTTCTCAAGTCCAGGGTTTCCCGGTGGAGTAAATTTAGAAAATACTTTTTCTAAATTTTCTCGGGTTGGTGTGTTTGTAGTACCTTAAATGTTTTTGATTCCATAACACAAGTGCTTACTTTGGGATCACAGCTATGAATGTAATGTTGTCTGTATATGTGTTTTAATATAAATGTTTTGTCTCCATTTCAATACTGGGGTAGAAAGAGGTCTAGACAATTAAGTATCTTCGACCCACCTTTTACCGAAGACTTTTTTCTGACGTGACAGGTGATGACCCTGTCGACGTATTTGAATCCCCGCCAACGATACTAATCGTACATAATTTTTTAAAAACCTATTGGTATGAGCTTACCTCCCTGGGATCGAACAAGGTTCGATCCCAGGGAGGGGTCGGGAGGGATCGGGAAAAGTTTTTGACACGAATCTATATTACGCAACCACTCGGCTATCGTCACTTATTTATTTATTGTTAAGGAAAAAGCCCCAGTGCCTTATACCCAAAGTTTTTAAAATTATCTATATATTAATTACGAACTATAATGAAGACATCCGTTGATGAGTGGCGAACACACTATTTTACATCGTCATATGTATTTATTAATTTATATATTATTAATTTATGAGTTTCTATTCACGGCTTAGTCAGCGAATTTTATGGAAATTCCCATGCGATTCCATAATTTTCCGGGATGAAAATCAGTCTATATTCCTCTCCTTATCTCCAATACTAGAAATCAAAAATTGTTCAGCAAAAGCATCTGATTACTCCCACATGCATTTTATTTCCGGTATTCACTTTGCATTTTTCCGGTACAAAAAGATACAGATTATGTAAAATTGTAGAAACAAATAAGACCAACAAAAAATCTATTTATTGATCTGTTTTTCTCTACAATTCTTATGAAAATAATTTTCATTCATTAGTACTGGACGTACAAGGATTAGCACGCGGAAGTGGCAATGGGCCGGCCCCATAGCTCGCAGAACGGACAACCGTTGCGGATAAGTTGTCAAGTGGCAGCCTCGTTCTGGCAAGCGCAGTGTTGGATGTCCCCCCACAAAATGGAGTGACGACCTGCACGACATTGCGGGAAGTCGATGGATGCAGGTTGCACGGGATCGTTCTCTATGCAAATCTTTAGGGGAGGCATTTGTTCAGCAGTGGACTTTTGATAGGTTGTAACGAAGAATAAGAAGAAGAAGAAGATACTCGTCACCCCAAATGCTCCGCACGAGATGAATCTAAAAGAAGCGATAGAATGTAGAGGTCTGGATACTTCACGATTTGTTCTCTCTGGCTACCCCGTCAGGTACAGTGCGTGAAGGTAAGTAATTAAGTAAGTGAGTTTTTAGTCATTAGAATAAAAAAGTTGCTACAAAAGTTAGAAAAATAAAAACTAACTTCTTATTATACTTAGGTACCTTTCCCTACTGCGCCGATTTTAATGGAACTCGCACAGTTCCATACCTCTTTACTCAGCGGCCTATAAACTCCTCTACAGACTATGTCCTATGCCTCTACCGAAAAAGTGTTTGCAATAATCACCTCGCTTGACAAGCGAATTGTCGATCACAGTACCAGACCCCTCCTAACTTAGACGCAGCCGCCATCACCGGTCTGTTTATATATGGTCTGGCCTTTTCAAAATCTTAATATCTGTCGGCAGAGATTCCTCGCATATCTTTTTTTCACTTCGTTCGAAGCAGTTGTTTTAAATAGTAACAAAGGATACTTTTATTTTAGAAAAATAATTTTAGGGTTCCACGATAAATGTTAAACTACTAAGAAAGCAGCGGGATGCAATAATGATAAAAATGCAAATAATGATAAAACCTTACAAAATATAATAATAAATTAAGTTTATTTTTTTAATTATAATTTAATAAATGATAACTACGAACAATTTCTGACAAATTTGTTCAATGCAGAAGTATGCAGACTAGGATAAATTAAGTTCAACTTTAACCCAAATACCAACCCCTTTCAATCCGCTTGAAATTAGTAAAGTTCACCCTTAAATTAATTAAAATTACTGCAAATTGATAAATTTTAAAAACGTGCTTGCTGAAAAATAGTATATTAAATTTATTATGAATTTGTAGTTCTATTTATTTTTAAAATTTTCCGACGTAAGTGTACTTTTAGTTGTGTAATTATGTATTAACAATAATAACGATATGTATAATGATCTACATTAAAATTAAACATTTCACAGGCTAAGCTCAGCTCATGTCCGTTTCTCGTCATTAGTGTCCTAACGATACAAATCACGCATAATTTACTAAAACTCATTGGTATAAGCATCCCTCCAGGAGAGTTATTTAGAATTTAGGCCGGGAATAATTGAAATAATTTCAGCTCCGGATTAGTAAAATGTATATCCAACTCTATATTCCTTATGTAGCCCCCAGTAGTGCGATCCTCTGTCAAAAGTTTTCCATTAATTAAGACTCGGATTAAGTCAATAACTAAACTCAAAGTAATATTGTATCAGATCTTCAAATGAACCCATTTCCACCCCCTTCACGTAAAACGATCTGCGGTCTATTAACTCCAGTATGGTAACCCGATACCGTTTAATTATATTAACCCAACAGGCGTGTACTTCACGCACTTATCTAAGCCCTATAGAAATAGTTTTAGTAAGTTTGTTCAGGGTTTTACTTACTTCATTACGGTTTAGTTAGAATGTTATTAATATAATTCAATTACCTATCATGCAGTGTTTCTGTATCCTAACCTACTTATCTTACTATATAAATGTGATAATTTATATGCTTGGTAATCATACGTGCCAAAGCGGTTTTATGGATTTGAATGAAATTTGTCGAATAATTTATGTAGATACTTTTATCTCGAAAATTTACGGTAGCGGAAAGAAAAGATCGAAAATATGATTTAACGCATCAGATTTTTAATAGAATTAAGGAGTGGAAGATTGAAGCGTAGATGTGGTGAAATAAAAATAACGTGTGTTCTACACTTCAAGTAGTTAATTGCGTGACACTATACAAGATAAGGAAACACAATGCAGAAGGCAAGTAAGTAAGGAAACAGAGTGAAAATAAAAAGACCCAAAGCAGCAGAGATAGATATAAAAAGTAAAGTATTATAAAAGCGTATGCGTTGCAAATATAGTAAGCATAGAAAGCCAAGACACGCGCGTCGCGCAACGAGGTATCGGGCGGATTTTCGTGAAACACAAATAGTACTGCGGTTGTATTATAAGGGGTTACGTTAATACCATTTGTATGATGCTTTAATTAAAGATTTTTTTGCAATTTGATTTAATGCAAAGTTCTTAAGTGCCGTTTTTAAGTCAGTGGTCTTCGATGTCGGATGCTCTATTGTTTTCTATTTTATATATTCGGAAATACGGTTTGTTGACGCGAATAAATAAATGAAAGTGATTTGTAATATCGACTTAGTATTCTGTCACCTTTATTTTTCCAGGTTGTTGTAAGAGAAGGCTGCTATCTATATATGACTAGATTAACAATGACGTGTACGATATCGGTCCATAATAAAACAGAACTGACTACAAAGTCGATGTCTCGTGGAAATGCTATTAATAAACCAAAAACTAGTGGTGTCTATAGCCAATGAACCTCATTAGAGAGGCTATATCCTGCAATGTCAAGTGCTTGCATTTTTTGTTATTAATATTATTAAATTTCAGTTAGCAATAAAGAAATATCATCACGCCATTCCCAATAATGGAGCTGATAGCGAACTAGACAATTATGTCCTTTTCACCCACTTTTACCGAAGACCATTCTTTCAACAACGTGACCGGTTGTGAGTCCGTCGCCCTATTTATGTTCAACCCAACGGTAGAAATGGAACAAAAGTTTTGATAAAACTCGTAGGTACGAGCATACCACCTGAAGATCGAACTTGGCTCTCTTAACTCGAATTCCGATTAACCAACCACTGAGCTATCGTGAGAGCTTGTATAGTATAGCGAACAGCTGTTATAGCAGCCAGTATATTTATGTAAATATGGTTAGAAATAATTATTGTAATGTTTTAGAATTTCAGAAGTCATGGTAGCCGAGTGGTTGGATGGTCGGAATTTCGAGTCGAGAGAACCGAGTTCGATCCCCAGGTGGCATGCACGTACCAATGGGTTTTTCAAAAACTTATGTACGAATATACTTGGACATAAAGACGGGGACGGGCCGACTGTCACGTTGTCCCGAAAACATCTTCGGTGGAAGGTGGGTCGAAGAGACTTAATCGTATAAATTAGACCTCTGTCTACCCCTGTATTGGGAATTGTGTGAAGACATTTTTTTTTAATTTTTTTTAGAATTTCGTTACCAAACTACCAATCTGTACGGCTTCGCACGAGTCAATGAATATTTTCTACATTATTTTTCTATTGTAGTGTCATAAAATTAACAATTTAAACTTGCATTTCTCCACGCAATTTACCATAGGCTGGGGTAGGCAAATATCCAGACAATGGAGTTTTTTTTAAGGAAAAGGGAGGCAAATGAGTAGGTGGCTCACGAGATGGTAAGTGATTACCGCCGCCCATGAACACCGGCAATACCAGAGGAATAGCAGATGCGTCGCTGGCCTTTGAGAAAGATATAGGCTCTTTTTTTTTAAGGTCCCTAAGTCGTATAGGTCCGGAAAAACCGCTGACGGCAGGACATTCCATAAAGTGCAAGTATGTGGCAGAAAATTCCGCGAAAAACGCACTGTGGTGGAATGCCAAGCACCTAAGGTGAAATTCAGCGGCTGAGATTAATCCGAACAATTCCTCGGAGTCCTCTCAACCTTCCACCTTCCAGAGATGCCTATTTGGGACAATGGTTAAATAGTATAGTTTAAGCTAAGCGTTAATGTATCAGCCAGTCAGAGCAAGTTATGTAAACAGTAACTTAGAGAACCTTTTCAGCTACCAATAAGTTCTTTCATCGAACTATCATCCCGTTTTAACGAACGAAGATAATTAATTAAACACAGATATGAAAATACTGTAAAGTTCTTCTAATACTAAATTAAATTATAATGAGGTAAGTTCTATATAAAAGAACAACCAGTTCATTCAAGATGAAATATACAATTGTCTGTTGAAGAAATTGAATTAGGCCGAAATTGAGGAACAGTGTCATTTGGAATAACGTTTTCCTTATAAACACAAGGACTGTATTACACAGTACAATAACGGACTTGTTGACATTAATAGTAAACATGCAGCAATATTACGAGATTGTTATTAAGTTTTCTTTAATTCTTTTGTTTCAGATTGTGTTAGTTAATCCTCGTAGAATATTTCTAAAATTTTATTAATCATATATTATTTTTATATTTATAGATTATTTTTATATCACATAGATTATTTTTATAGTTTTTTTTATATAATTAAGACAATTTATACTACAAGACGGTTTATTCTTGAATTCTTAAGCATGAAAAGCCGCGTTGAATACTCAGCAAAGAAACAAAGTTTTGTTCCTAAATTTCAAAAAACCAAATGAAGACAGCTAGATACAAACCCCGGAACTCGGCGGAGTCATGGGAACTGTCTTCTTTTTTAAAACTCTCATTTTATTTTACGATAGCCGAGTGGTTGGGTGGTCGGAATTTCGAGGCTCGTACCAATGGGTTTTTCAAAAACTTATGTACGGATTGTATTGTTGACTTGGATATAAAGACGGCGACGGGCTCACAACCTGTCACGTTGTCCCGAAAATATCTACGGTAAAAGGTAGGTCAAAGGGACTTAGTTGTCTAGACTAGACCTCTGTCTACCCCTGTATGGGGAATTGTGTGAAGATATTTATTTATTATATTTATTCATTTTATGTTCTCAAACAATGAATGAATGAAAGTTATTTTATTACTTTCATTTCTAAAACGCATACGAAAGTGCTTTACAATAACCATTAATGTCGGTGAGATTTAAACCGGAGTCGAGCTGCGACCTCGACTCCGATTTGGAGTCGAGGTAGCAGCTTCATATCTCGCCCGGCTTCAGATCCCACCCACAAACAATTATCTATAAATAACATATTAGAGGTGTACATGGACAAGAAACGTGTACTTTTCAATGTTTGTTTTAATTTATTGTAGAAAATATAAAGTTAAGTTTCCGGCGTTGAAATTATATATATTTACTGACTAAATATTAAATGCAAATGAAATGTTGCATAAAGATAATAAATATATTTTTGTACGTCTTTCTTAGTGTCTAAAGCACAAAGGAAACCCCAGACCTGGAACGACAGATAAAAATTTAGGATATGGTTGAGCCAAGTGGTAGCTATATATTATTTACGATATTCCCAATATAGGGGTAGACAGAGGTCCTTTAAGTCCTTTCGACCCACCTTCCACCGAAGAAATGTGAGCCAGTTGCCGTCTTTATGTCCAAACCAACGATATAAATCGCACATAAGTTTTGTTGATAAAACCCATTGGTACGCCCCTTGAGGATAGCTCTCGGGTCCCTAGACTCGAATCTTTATCAGCAGACAATTCGGCTATCTTGACTTTTTGGTATATGTATAATATATAAATGAATAATATCTTTTAACATTCTTTGAAATAATTTACGGCGACAGGCTCACCATCTGTTACGTAGTCACAAAAATATCTTCGGTATAAGGTAGGTCTAGACTAGACCGCTGTCTACCCCTGTATGGGGAATTGTGTGAAGATATTTACTTATTATATTTATTCATTTTATGTTCTCAAACAATGAATGAATGAAAGTTATTTATTACTTTCATTTCTAAAACGCATACGAAAGTGCTTTACAATAACCATTGATGTCGGTGAGATTTAAACCGGAGTCGAGCTGCGACCTCGACTCCGATTTGGAGTCGAGGTAGCAGCTTCATATCTCGCCCGGCTTCAGATCCCACCCACAAACAATTATCTATAAATAACATATTAGAGGTGTACATGGACAAGAAACGTGTACTTTTCAATGTTTGTTTTAATTTATTGTAGAAAATATAAAGTTAAGTTTCCGGCGTTGAAATTATATATATTTACTGACTAAATATTAAATGCAAATGAAATGTTGCATAAAGATAATAAATATATTTTTGTACGTCTTTCTTAGTGTCTAAAGCACAAAGGAAACCCCAGACCTGGAACGACAGATAAAAATTTAGGATATGGTTGAGCCAAGTGGTAGCTATATATTATTTACGATATTCCCAATATAGGGGTAGACAGAGGTCCTTTAAGTCCTTTCGACCCACCTTCCACCGAAGACATGTGAGCCAGTTGCCGTCTTTATGTCCAAACCAACGATATAAATCGCACATAAGTTTTGTTGATAAAACCCATTGGTACGCCCCTTGAGGATAGCTCTCGGGTCCCTAGACTCGAATCTTTATCAGCAGACAATTCGGCTATCTTGACTTTTTGGTATATGTATAATACTATTATGTATAATATATAAATGAATAATATCTTTTAACATTCTGTGAAATAATTTACGGCGACAGGCTCACCATCTGTTACGTAGTCACAAAAATATCTTCGGTATAAGGTAGGTCTAGACTAGACCGCTGTCTACCCCTGTATTGGGAATTGCGTGAAGATATTTACTTATTCATTTATTATTATAACATCCTGTGACTAAGACAAAGGCAATCCCAAATAAGCTAAATGAGGTGTGCGACTATCGGTATTTTATTTATTTATAATATTAACAAGAAATGTAGAAAATGTCTTGTTACGACGACCTCCGTGGACGTAGACGAGTGGCGTACATACTCGTTTTAATGTTGTCGCCAGCTCTGTGGTCTCGGTTTCTGTTCCCGGCCGGGTCAATGTTGGAAACACTTTTTGTACATTTTTTCGGGTCTGTCTGTGTGTTTGAGGTAAATTCGTTGTTTCCGATTCCAATACCATAAGTGTTTTAGCATAATACAAATAGCATAATAACATTGGGATTCGAGCTATGTATGTGATGTTGTCTCTATCTATATATGTATTTATATATTTATTACAAGCACAAGTGCTTAAGCTACTTACTTTGCGATCAGATCAATGTATGTGATGTTGTTTAGATATCCGTCTATAAATTTATAAACTTACTTTTGAAGCGGCAGTTTATGACAAGAATGAATGAAAATTTTATCCAAATTCTTTAATATTTTTATTTGTAAGTAATACATATTTTTAATTATTTTCGCCATTTAAATTAGGTTTAAAAGATTACAAATAAAGGCAGAGATTCTAAAGGCTTGTTACGATATAAGGTCGTTGAGACGAGATAAAGGAGAATGCCTACGGATATCTTTCGCTTGATTCTCCGTTAGAGGAACATCATTTTTTTTTTTCAAAATGACAAAAGATGGATATATATTAGTCACATCGATGTTTAAATGATTTAATTCGAGTTAACTTATTTGAACGAAAGTCAAGATAGCCGGGTGGTCGGAATTTCCAGTCATCAGACTCGAGTTCGATCCCCAGGTGGCTTTTCAAAAACTTATGTACGGATTGTATTGTTGACTTGGATATAAAGACGGCGACGGGCTCACAACCTGTCACGTTGTCCCGAAAATATCTACGGTAAAAGGTAGGTCAAAGGGACTTAGTTGTCTAGACTAGACCTCTGTCTACCCCTGTATGGGGAATTGTGTGAAGATATTTATTTATTATATTTATTCATTTTATGTTCTCAAACAATGAATGAATGAAAATTTTATCCAACTTCTTTAATATTTTTATTTGTAAGTAATACATATTTTTAATTATTTTCGCCATTTAAATTAGGTTTAAAAGATTACAAATAAAGGCAGAGATTCTAAAGGCTTGTTACGATATAAGGTCGTTGAGACGAGATAAAGGAGAATGCCTACGGATATCTTTCGCTTGATTCTCCGTTAGAGGAACATCATTTTTTTTTTCAAAATGACAAAAGATGGATATATATTAGTCACATCGATGTTTAAATGATTTAATTCGAGTTAACTTATTTGAACGAAAGTCAAGATAGCCGGGTGGTCGGAATTTCCAGTCATCAGACTCGAGTTCGATCCCCAGGTGGCTTTTCAAAAACTTATGTACGAAAAAAAGACATTTGATATCGCGTAACTTTTTTAATTAATAATTTATGATAAAAATAATTCTAGTGACGTAGACACCTTAGGATATACATAAATGCTATCGAGGAAAAAAGGGAAATTTTGTCTCAGTTATTGAAACGTCTTTTAATATTGTGTGTGTGGCCGCCCTATCTAAATCACTAGTACTAAGATTTTATTATTATAATTATAATTCGATATTATATTCGATTTTATATTATTCGAAATCAGCCTGGTAATTCTGTTCCATATAAGATAACTATACTAGATTAGCCATTACAAATGAAAAAAAAACACAAAGTGGTAACATTTATTATCAGGATTAAAAAAAAATTATATTAATTAGTATAGGATTAGTATAGAATAATCAAATTTGATATATTAGTCACATCGATGTTTAAATGATTTAATTCGAGTTAACCGTTTGTTAAATATAGAATGAATAATTCACGAATAACATATTCATATATTATAATACGCCTCATGGAGACGAGGTATTAACAATCTTTATCATGAGACAGAGATCTTCGTTGACAGTTACTATAATGTTACCATCAACAAGTTTGATGCTTATTGCATTAATATTATTAGAAGGCGCTTAATTATATTATCATATATTTTAGATTTATGCTTATTTATAGATTAGACTCAGTCATGTCTACTAAAACGAGGAAATGCAAAACTCAAAGCACCTTTTCTTTACACGTCTATTTTAAAAACTTTATGTAATATAATATAAATAATAATATTAATAATAATAACTTTCTTTCTTTCTTCTCGTTCATAACATACAATGAGGTAATTAAGTATCTTTAAAGACTAAAGTAATAATTAAAATAAATGTCTTCACGCAATTCCCAATACAGGGGTAGACACAGGTCTAGTCTAGACAATTAAGTCCCTTCGACGCACCTTCCAACGAAGATATTTTCGGGACAACGGGACAGGTGGTGAGCCCGTCACCATCTTTACGTCCAAGCCAACGATATAATTCGTACATAAGTTTTTTGAAAAACCCATTAGTAAGATCCTGCCACCAGGGGATCGAATTCGGGTCTCTCGACTCGAAATTCCGACCACTCAACTACTGCTAGCGTGACGAATTTATACGTGTATTTAAAAATTCTATTTTTTGTTATTAAATTAAAGAGAAAAAAATATAAAAATTTCAACAGATATGGATGGGATTCGAACACGCGACCTGTGCCAAAACGTGGCGTGGCAGGTTTGTTTTTTTTAAACATTTTTTCTCTTTAATTTGATAACAAAAAGTTCAGCATAGATTATGCTTAAAAATCAATAAGAAAAATGCGTAATAATAAAATTTTGTTACACATTTTCTCTTAGAATTTTTACTAAGTAAGAAAAAAAACATGGGAGCATCGAGTATACGATGTGTAAATGAATAGGCACTAGTCTTCTTGTCTCATCCAAACTTCTTTGTAAACTACGTTTGATGTTTTGCAGTCTTCGAGTTGTAAAATTTAATATTGTGTGTAAACTATAACAAACTTTTGATGTTCCTTACCCAATAGGCAAACAATATACTTATTTGAACGAAAGTCAAGATAGCCGAGTGGTTGGGTGGTCGGAATTTCCAGTCATCAGACTCGAGTTCGATCCCCAGGTGGCTTTTCAAAAACTTATGTACGAAAAAAAGACATTTGATATCGCGTAACTTTTTTAATTAATAATTTATGATAAAAATAATTCTAGTGACGTAGACACCTTAGGATATACATAAATGCTATCGAGGAAAAAAGGGAAATTTTGTCTCAGTTATTGAAACGTCTTTTAATATTGTGTGTGTGGCCGCCCTATCTAAATCACTAGTACTAAGATTTTATTATTATAATTATAATTCGATATTATATTCGATTTTATATTATTCGAAATCAGCCTGGTAATTCTGTTCCATATTAGATAACTATACTAGAATAGCCAATACAAACGAAAAAAAAACACAAAGTGGTAACATTTATTATCAGGATTAAAAAAAAATTATATTAATTAGTATAGGATTAGTATAGAATAATCAAATTTGATATATTAGTCACATCGATGTTTAAATGATTTAATTCGAGTTAACCGTTTGTTAAATATAGAATGAATAATTCACGAATAACATATTCATATATTATAATACGCCTCATGGAGACGAGGTATTAACAATCTTTATCATGAGACAGAGATCTTCGTTGACAGTTACTATAATGTTACCATCAACAAGTTTGATGCTTATTGCATTAATATTATTAGAAGGCGCTTAATTATATTATCATATATTTTAGATTTATGCTTATTTATAGATTAGACTCAGTCATGTCTACTAAAACGAGGAAATGCAAAACTCAAAGCACCTTTTCTTTACACGTCTATTTTAAAAACTTTATGTAATATAATATAAATAATAATATTAATAATAATAACTTTCTTTCTTTCTTCTCGTTCATAACATACAATGAGGTAATTAAGTATCTTTAAAGACTAAAGTAATAATTAAAATAAATGTCTTCACGCAATTCCCAATACAGGGGTAGACACAGGTCTAGTCTAGACAATTAAGTCCCTTCGACGCACCTTCCAACGAAGATATTTTCGGGACAACGGGACAGGTGGTGAGCCCGTCACCATCTTAACGTCCAAGCCAACGATATAATTCGTACATAAGTTTTTTGAAAAACCCATTAGTAAGATCCTGCCACCAGGGGATCGAATTCGGGTCTCTCGACTCGAAATTCCGACCACTCAACTACTGCTAGCGTGACGAATTTATACGTGTATTTAAAAATTCCATTTTTTGTTATTAAATTAAAGAGAAAAAAATATAAAAATTTCAACAGATATGGATGGGATTCGAACACGCGACCTGTGCCAAAACGTGGCGTGGCAGGTTTGTTTTTTTTAAACATTTTTTCTCTTTAATTTAATAACAAAAAGTTCAGCATAGATTATGCTTAAAAATCAATAAGAAAAATGCGTAATAATAAAATTTTGATACACATTTTCTCTTAGAATTTTTACTAAGTAAGAAAAAAAAAACATGGGAGCATCGAGTATACGATGTGTAAATGAATAGGCACTAGTCTTCTTGTCTCATCCAAACTTCTTTGTAAACTACGTTTGATGTTTTGCATTCTTCGAGTTGTAAAATTTAATATTGTGTGTAAACTATAACAAACTTTTGATGTTCCTTACCCAATAGGCAAACAATATACTTATTTGAACGAAAGTCAAGATAGCCGAGTGGTTGGGTGGTCGGAATTTCCAGTCATCAGACTCGAGTTCGATCCCCAGGTGGCTTTTCAAAACTTATGTACGAAAAAAGACATTTGATATCGCGTAACTTTTTTAATTAATAATTTATGATAAAAATAATTCTAGTGACGTAGACACCTTAGGATATACATAAATGCTACCGAGGAAAAAGGGAAATTTTGTCTCAGTTATTGAAACGTCTTTTAATATTGTGTGTGTGGCCGCCCTATCTAAATCACTAGTACTAAGATTTTATTATTATAATTATAATTCGATATTATATTCGATTTTATATTATTCGAAATCAGCCTGGTAATTCTGTTCCATATTAGATAACTATACTAGATTAGCCAATACAAACGAAAAAAAAACACAAAGTGGTAACATTTATTATCAGGATTAAAAAAAAATTATATTAATTAGTATAGGATTAGTATAGAATAATCAAATTTGAAGATTATCCATTGAGCAAAATACAATATGTTGTTACAGTATCACGATAGCCGAGTGGTTGGTTTTTTTTTTTTTTTTTTTTTTTTTTTTTTTTTTTTAACATTATAAGCTAGCGTTTAACTACAATCCCACCTGATGGTAAGTGGCGATGTAGTTTTGTTATTAAATTAAAGAGAAAAAAATATAAAAATTTCAACAGATATGGATGGGATTCGAACACGCGACCTGTGCCAAAACGTGGCGTGGCAGGTTTGTTTTTTTTAAACATTTTTTCTCTTTAATTTAATAACAAAAAGTTCAGCATAGATTATGCTTAAAAATCAATAAGAAAAATGCGTAATAATAAAATTTTGTTACACATTTTCTCTTAGAATTTTTACTAAGTAAGAAAAAAAAACATGGGAGCATCGAGTATACGATGTGTAAATGAATAGGCACTAGTCTTCTTGTCTCATCCAAACTTCTTTGTAAACTACGTTTGATGTTTTGCAGTCTTCGAGTTGTAAAATTTAATATTGTGTGTAAACTATAACAAACTTTTGATGTTCCTTACCCAATAGGCAAACAATATACTTATTTGAACGAAAGTCAAGATAGCCGAGTGGTTGGGTGGTCGGAATTTCCAGTCATCAGACTCGAGTTCGATCCCCAGGTGGCTTTTCAAAACTTATGTACGAATAAAAGACATTTGATATCGCGTAACTTTTTTAATTAATAATTTATGATAAAAATAATTCTAGTGACGTAGACACCTTAGGATATACATAAATGCTACCGAGGAAAAAGGAAATTTTGTCTCAGTTATTGAAACGTCTTTTAATATTGTGTGTAAACTATAACAAACTTTTGATGTTCCTTACCCAATAGGCAAACAATATACTTATTTGAACGAAAGTCAAGATAGCCAGTGGTTGGGTGGTCGGAATTTCCAGTCATCAGACTCGAGTTCGATCCCCAGGTGGCTTTTCAAAACTTATGTACGAATAAAAAGACATTTGATATCGCGTAACTTTTTAATTAATAATTTATGATAAAAATAATTCTAGTGACGTAGACACCTTAGGATATACATAAATGCTACCGAGGAAAAAGGAAATTTTGTCTCAGTTATTGAAACGTCTTTTAATATTGTGTGTAAACTATAACAAACTTTTGATGTTCCTTACCCAATAGGCAAACAATATACTTATTTGAACGAAAGTCAAGATAGCCAGTGGTTGGTTTTTTTTTTTTTTTTTTAACATTATAAGCTGGCGTTTAACTACAATCCCACCTGATGGTAAGTGGCGATGTAGTTTTTGTTGGTAACACACTAGCTTAGAAAGAGCCTATTTACTCTTCTCTTGAAGACACCCACATTGTAATCGGACGGAAAGACTGATGCAGGCAAATTATTCCAGTCCTTTGCTGTACGCATTATGAACGACGAAGCAAAACGCTTCGTCCGAATGCAGTATATCGACAACAAAAGATAGAGACCCGCTGTGCGTCTTGTTGTCCGATGAAGGAAAGGGAAGGGGAATTAACTCATGTAATTCCTTCGCACACTCTCCAAAATGTAACCTGTAGAACACCGAGAGACTGGCCACGCGACGTCTGTGTTCGAGACTGGACAAATTGGTAGTAACCAAGTCAGGATCACCGATTAGCCGCTTGGCCCGTCCTCCACAGAATCAAGGCTGCCAGTTGATATTTAGGGCTCCAGCCCATATGTGGCAGCAGTACTCTACAACCGACCGGACCTGAGCTTTATATAGGGTCAAAAGCTGTCCCGGAGTAAAGTAACGCCGCACTTTTGCAGAACTCCAATACCGTTCTCGTCTTAAATGGCTTACTATACAACAAAGGCGAAACTCTAGAATTCTGCTTGTTCTTTTCTCAATCATAAATGATACTACTTACCCTTCGTATCTTAAGGATAAATTTCAGTTTCAATGCTCAATTCATGATCGGTGCCTGCGGTCTTCATCTAATTACAAGATGAGTATCCCGCAACACTTTACCAATTTTGTTGGTCACTCCTTTACCATTCAGGCTACACTGCTCTGGAACTCTTTGCCCGAAGACATCAGAAAAGTTACCAATAAGTCGATATTTAAAGACTTGTACGTGAACACCTTTTAACTGTCAGTTAGAATTAGTGATTGGTCATTACAGTCATAATAATGTTTTTAAGTTTTATATATGTATGTATGTATATGTATATATGTGTGTATGTATGTATATGTATATATGTGTGTATGTATGTATATGTATATATATATATGTATATATATATATGTATATATGTGTGTATGTATGTATATGTATATATGTGTGTATGTATGTATATGTATATATGTGTGTATGTATGTATATGTATATATGTGTGTATGTATGTATATGTATATATATATATATATATATATATGTATATATATATATATGTATATATGTGTGTATGTATGTATATGTATATATATATATGTATATATATATATATATATGTATATATATATATGTATATATATATATGTATATATATATATATGTATATATGTGTGTATGTATGTATATGTATATATATATATATGTATATATGTGTGTATGTATGTATATATATATATATATGTATATATATATATATATATATATATATATATATATATATGTATATATATATATATATATGTATATATATATATGTATATATGTGTGTATGTATGTATATATATATATATATATATATATATGTATATATATATATATGTATATATATATATATGTATATATATATATATATGTATATATATATATATATATATATATATATATGTATATATGTGTGTATGTATGTATATATATATATATATATGTATATATATATATATGTATATATATATATGTATATATGTGTGTATGTATGTATATGTATATATGTGTGTATGTATGTATATGTATATATATTATATTTATTATTTATATTAGTATTTTATATTGCATCTTTATTTTCGTTAGGTCCTATATTGATTTTCTTTTCTGTAACCCAGTTTAAAGCACCTTAACAATATTTCTCCACGCCTCAGGTTGACTGGCAGAGAATGCCTAATGGCATTAAGTCCGCCCTTTGTATAACTTTCTTTGTGAGGTTTGCAATAAAGTGTAAATAAATAAATAAAAAAACTCCCAATCTCCGTGCAGCGGCTTTAGTCTTAGACTCAATGAACCGCCCAAAGTTAAGGTTTGACGTGATTTCGACTCCTAGTAACTGGTCGGTGTATTCCAGAGATACATTCTGAAATTTAGGAGCCAAGGTGAACTGGCTCCTTTTGGCGGAGAACAGACACGCTTGCGTTTTGGTGGCATTGAATCTCACAAGATTGGTATTGCCCCAGTTGGAATCTGCCTGTAATGTAAGATTCATACGCTCTACCATGGCCTCCCGAGCAGACTGTACTTGATCCTGTCTGGACTGAACACGCGCCAGATATCTCTCCACAACTGTGCTGTCATCTGCATACCCAAAGAGACCGGGCTCGAGCAGGTCGTTTATGTGCAACAGAAAGAGAGTTGCGGACAGAACAGACCCTTGAGGAACTCCGGCATTAATCGCCATAGTCTCCGATGAGCAGCCGTCAATAACGACTCGCAAAGACCGTTCCCGCAAAAGTCTTCTATCCAGGCTACAGTCAGGGGATATACCATATGAAGGAAGCTTATTGATAAGGCTAGCATGCCAGACCCTGTCAAAAGCCTTCGAGACATCGAGCGAAACCGCGAGTGCTTCACCACTGTTCTCGAGGCCTCACCCCATAGATGTGTGACATACATAGAAGGTCCCCAGTCGACCGATTTCGGCGAAACCCGTACTGTCGATCGCTAAGGAGATCGTTATGTTCTAGGTATGCCAAGGTACGAGTTCAATATACGCTCCATAATCTTACAGAGTATGGAGGTAATTGAAAATAGGTCGATAATTGACTGGGTCAACACGGCTACCTTTTTGGGCACAGGCTGCACGTTAGCAAGCTTCAGGATTTGGGAACTATTCCAGTCTTCAAGACACATTGTAATCGGACGGAAAGACTGATGCAGGCAAATTATTCCAGTCCTTTGCTGTACGCATTATGAACGACGAAGCAAAACGCTTCGTCCGAATGCAGGGTATATCGACAACAAAGGATGGAGACCCGCCGTGCGTCTTGTTGTCCGATGAAGGAAAGGGAAGGGGAATTAACTCATGTAATTCCTTCGCACACTCTCCAAAATGTAACCTGTAGAACACCGAGAGACTGGCCACGCGACGTCTGTGTTCGAGACTGGACAAATTGGTAGTAACCAAGTCAGGATCACCGATTAGCCGCTTGGCCCGTCCCTCCACAGAATCAAGGCTGCCAGTTGATATTTAGGAGCTCCAGCCCATATGTGGCAGCAGTACTCTACAACCGACCGGACCTGAGCTTTATATAGGGTCAAAAGCTGTCCCGGAGTAAAGTAACGCCGCACTTTTGCAAGAACTCCAATACCGTTCTCGTCTTAAATGGCTTACTATACAACAAAGGCGAAACTCTAGAATTCTGCTTGTTCTTTTCTCAATCATAAATGATACTACTTACCCTTCGTATCTTAAGGATAAATTTCAGTTTCAATGCTCAATTCATGATCGGTGCCTGCGGTCTTCATCTAATTACAAGATGAGTATCCCGCAACACTTTACCAATTTTGTTGGTCACTCCTTTACCATTCAGGCTACACTGCTCTGGAACTCTTTGCCCGAAGACATCAGAAAAGTTACCAATAAGTCGATATTTAAAGACTTGTACGTGAACACCTTTTAACTGTCAGTTAGAATTAGTGATTGGTCATTACAGTCATAATAATGTTTTTAAGTTTTATATATGTATGTATATGTATATATATATGTATATATATATGTATATATATATATGTATATATATATGTATATATATATATATATATATATATATGTATATATATATGTATATATATATATGTATATATATATATATGTATATATATATATATATATGTATATATATATATATGTATATATATATATGTATATATATATATATATGTATATATATATATGTATATATATATATATATGTATATATATATATATGTATATATATATATATATGTATATATATATATATGTATATATATATATATATATATATGTATATATATATATATGTATATATATATATATATGTATATATATATATATGTATATATATATATATATATATATGTATATATATATATATGTATATATATATATATATGTATATATATATGTATATATATATATGTATATATATATATGTATATATATATATGTATATATATATATATGTATATATATATATATATATATATATGTATATATATATATATGTATATATATATATATATGTATATATATATATGTATATATATATATATGTATATATATATATATATATGTATATATATATATATGTATATATATATATATATATATATATGTATATATATATATGTATATATATATGTATATATATATATGTATATATATATATATATATGTATATATATATATATGTATATATATATATATATATATATATGTATATATATATATATGTATATATATATATATATGTATATATATATGTATATATATATATGTATATATATATGTATATATATATATGTATATATATATATGTATATATATATATATGTATATATATATATGTATATATATATATATGTATATATATATATATATATATATATATGTATATATATATATGTATATATATATATGTATATATATATATGTATATATATATGTATATATATATATATATATATATATGTATATATATATATATATATGTATATGTATAGCACACTAGCTTAGAAAGAACTGTTACTCTTCTCTTGAAGACACATTGTAATCGGACGGAAAGACTGATGCAGGCAAATTATTCCAGTCCTTTGCTGTACGCATTATGAACGACGAAGCAAAACGCTTCGTCCAGATGCAGGAATATATCGACAACAAAGGATGGAGACCCGCCGTGCGTCTTGTTGTCCGATGATGGAAAGGGGAAGGGGGAATTAACTCATGTAATTCCTTCGCACACTCTCCAAAATGTAACCTGTAGAACACCGAGAGACTGACCACGCGACGTCTGTGTTCGAGACTGGACAAATTGGTAGTAACCAAGTCAGGATCACCGATTAGCCGCTTGGCCCGTCCCTCCACAGAATCTAAGGCTGCCAGTTGATATTTAGGAGCTCCAGCCCATATGTGGCAGCAGTACTCTACAGCCGACCGGACCTGAGCTTTATATAGGGTCAGAAGCTGTCCCGGAGTAAAGTAACGCCGCACTTTTGCAAGAACTCCCAATCTCCTTGCAGCGGCTTTAGCCTTAGACTCAATGAACCGCCAAAAGTTAAGGTTTGACGTGATTTCGACTCCTAGTAACTGGAGGCGGTCGGTGTATTCCAGATACATTCTGAAATTTAGGAGCCAAGGTGAACTGTCTCCTTTTGGCAGAGAACAGACACGCTTGCGTTTTGGTGGCATTGAATCTCACAAGATTGGTATTGTCCCAGTTGGAAACTGCCTGTAATGTAAGATTCATACGCTCTACCATGGCCTCCCGAGCAGACTGTACTTGATCCTGTCTGGACTGAACACGCGCCAGATATCTCTCCACAACTGTGCTATCATCTGCATACCCAAAGAGACCGGGCTCGAGCAGGTCATTTATGTGCAGCAGAAAGAGAGTTGCGGACAGAACAGACCCTTGAGGAACTCCGGCATTAATCGCCATAGCCTCCGATGAGCAGCCGTCAATAACGACTTGCAAAGACCGTTCCCGCAAAAAGTCTTCTCTATCCAGGCTATCAGTCCAGGGGATATATCATATGAAGGAAGCTTATTGATAAGGCTAGCATGCCAGACCCTGTCAAAAGCCTTCGAGACATCGAGCGAAACCGCGAGTGCTTCACCACTGTTCTCGAGGGCCTCACCCCATAGATGTGTGACATACATAGAAGGTCCCCAGTCGACCGATTTCGGCGAAACCCGTACTGTCGATCGCTAAGGAGATCGTTATGTTCTAGGTATGCCAAGAGGTGCGAGTTCAATATACGCTCCATAATCTTACAGAGTATGGGTAATTGAAATAGGTCGATAATTGACTGGGTCAACACGGCTACCTTTTTGGGCACGGGCTGCACGTTAGCAAGCTTCAGGATTTGGGAACTATTCCAGTCTTCAAGGAGAGGCGATACAAGCGTGTCAGAACAGGAGACAACTCGGGTGCACAGGTCTTAAGCACTATGGCTGGAATACCATCAGGTCCACTGGCTTTGTTCACGTCCAGATGTCGCAACGTTTTGAGGACGTGTGGAGTGATGTGGACCTCTGACATTGAAGTACCACAGGGAGGTAGGGAAGTTGGAACTGCGTTGCTTGTGTGCAGACGTGAGTTGCTGGCAAAGAGATTCGCGAACAGTTCTGCCTTCTCTTTTGCCGCATGAGCCAATGTCCCGTCGGGCTTAACCAGCGGAGGCAGTGAAGGTTTACAAAAACTCGCCTCGACCGCCTTGGCAAGAGACCAAAAAGCTCTACTGCCAGATGGTTGAGCAGAGAGCTTCGTGCCAATATGCCTAATGCGGTCGAAACGAGCCTTCCGCAACACCTTTTTGTAAGTCTTGGCGGCTAGATTAAAGGCTCTCTTCTTGGATCTGACATCCGGAGTTTTACGGTTTCGAGCGTCAACCCATGAGAGGTACGCCAAATGTTTAAGGTTTTCGGCTTGGGAACATTCGGCGCTGAACCATGGGCGAGCTTTGCCAGCAACAGGTACATCAGCAAAGGAATAAAATATTCCATAGCTAAACATACCACGTCAGTTATAGCATCCGCGCATCTCGATGGATCTCCGGAAGAGAAGCAGACCTGCCGCCAAGGATAAGATGCAAAGAAGTGTCGCATCTCATCCCAATCTGCTGACTTGTATCGCCACACTCGCCTAGTACCATGTGGGTCGAGGTCTGTTGGCGTGTAAGACGATACAGATTTCACCAGACAGTGAACAGAGGTTCCTAGTGGAGAAGCCACCTCTACCTCATATCTGTCAGGATCAGTGGTCAGCAGGAGGTCTAGACAATTGGCTGTATGACCTTCAACGTCTGGCACCCTAGTAGCTTGCTTTACCATCTGGGAGAGGTTTAGCGATAAGGCGAAATTCCTCATTTCCCTCCCAGCATGGTCAGTCTTCTGGTATGGGAACAGCCAATCCTGGTGAGAGGCATTAAAGTCTCCCAGAAAGACTAATTGTGCGGAGGGGTACCGATGCTGGGCCAAATCAGCGGCCTCACTTAGATATTCGAATAACCGAGTTGTCTCCTGGTCACCGCTGTGCGAACGGTAAACACATGCATAAATGATCTTATCGTCACCTGTGTCCACCAACACCCAAATGGTTGAAAAAGTGGGGTCTTCAAGGTGACGGAGACGCTGGCAGCAGATGTCATTGCTGACGTACACACAGACTCCGGTACGAAGGTAAAAGTTGTGCTCCAGCGAGAACCCTGGGTAGTCAAGGTACGCCACATCTAACGGACATCCAATTTGCGTCTCCGTCAGAAAAAGTAGGTGCGGCTTCTCAGTCTCAAGATGGTGATGGACTGCGTTGAGATTTGAGTGCAATCCTCGGATATTAGAGAGGTGCACTTTCAAGGAGAGGACGTGCAACCGCAGTTTAACCTTACTTTTCTTTTTGGTACTTTTCATAAATGATAAGGAGTGAAAAGGGAAGGAAGATGGCAGTTGAACGAGGCGTTGCTTTGATGACCCAACGACACGAAAAAATTTGTGTGCCTGTGGGAGCTTGATTTGGAGACTGCGGGGATGCCCGAACCCCCCCAGAGATCGCCATCGGGTCTTCTCACCCGGTCGCTAACCGGCACGATGGAGCCACCCTGGGATTTTTCGCTAGTTGGCGGGGCAGCCTTTCATGAGTAGCTAGTTCACTAATTGGGCCCCCTACTATCTGCGGTCGGCCAGCGGAGCACCGTGCTTCGGATCCCGCTACCCTCCTCAATCAAGCACCCGACACAGCAAAAGTTGACGTGTCGTACCCGGTTCACATATGCAACGCAACTGTTCAGACCCAACTTCCATAAGGCTTCACCAAGCATCTTGCCGGAACACGACCGAAGTCACTTGGCGGCAAGGCTTTGCTTAGGTGAGTGGTAACTTAAAGCCTGCGACCGAAGCCTACCACCGGAAAGTGGCGCTGCTCGTTTAGCACTACCCAGGGGATACGTGTGAGGGTCAAGATTCAAGTATTTCTCACGGACGCGAGCAACATCATCCCCCATGATGATGATGGGTGATCAGAATTAGAGTCAAAAGACTCGAGTTTGACCCTTAGGTATGTTTTTCAAAGTTTATTTAAGATTAATTAATAATTTCGTTACGTTTTTATGTCTAGATAAAACGGTAACAGATCACGTTGTCTCCAAAAATCGCTTCGGCAAAAGGTGGTTTCTGAGGGCTTAATTGTCTAAACTTCGATCCACCCCAGTATTGGGCATGACGTGAAGATATTTGTTTTTACAATATCATCGGATTTGACTAAAAATAAATCCATCGCTCACATTTGGTAAGATTAAATAAATAATATACATTTAATTTGGAGAAAGTAATTCCTGCAACAGTCTTCCACATTTTAATTCGTTGTTGTAATACAAAAGTATATTTCCCTTAAGTTCGTATACTTTTTCGTTATAACATGATGATAATAAATAAAAATATTTCCAAATACTATTCTTGGGGTCAGCTTTTGTTCAGCTACAAAGAGTACCTTATTGACATAATGGATGGACGTTTTTGTAATTGTAATTCTGAAACATAACCATTTGTAGCTGAAGGCGAAAACTGTTTTCTTTTATATTTTTTCCTAATATCTTGACACATAGTCCCTGACGGGGTAACAGGGAGAACAGATCACCATGTGTCACAATCCTTGCATACTTTTATCGGTTCTTTCAAACTCAGTTTGTTATGAACTTAAGTCTAGGTATACGAGTACTCATCACCCCCCCCCCCCCGCCTCTTCAAGGTATTTGCTGACATGGTACATATTGCATATGTATGTATCTAGCAACTTTTGATTTTCTCGTAGAACTGACTTTTGAGGAAAAACGTCTTCGAATGGCAACCTTGTATATGGGAAAATCCAGTGTAGATTGACCCTCTGTAAGTACAACCCTGCTCAATATTGCGGAAGTCGAAGGATGCAAGTAGCAACAGTCACAGTATTACTAAGCTATTTATATTAAAGCTAAAATTGTGGACGTGTAGGAGTAGTAGCGTATACACTGTTTTTAATGGTGTTGCCAGTTCTCAGGTCCAGGGTTTCCCGGTGGCGTAAGCTTAGAAAATACTTTTTCTAAATTTTCTCGGGTCGGTGTGTTTGTAGTACCTTAGATGTTTTTGATTCCATAACACAAGTGCTTACTTTGGGATCACAACTACGAATGTGATGTTGTCTGTGTCTTAATATAAATGTTTTGTCTCCATTGCAATACTGGGGTAGAAAGAGGTCTAGACAATTAAGTACCTTCGACCCACCTTTTACCGAAGACATTTTTTCTGACATGACAGATGATGACCCTGTCGACGTATTTGAATCCCCGCCAACGATACTAACCGTACATACATTTTTAAAACCTGTTGGTATGAGCTTACCTCCCTGGGATCGAACACGAGGGTCTTGACACGAATCTCTATTACGCAACCACTCGGCTATCGTCACTTATTTATTATTTGTTAAGGAAAAAGCCTTATACCCAAAGTTTTTAAAATTATCTAAATATTAATTACGAACTATAATGACGACATCCGTTGATGAGTGGCGAACACACTAAAACATTACAACAATAAAACATTACAAAATATCATAATAAATTATGTTTATTTTTTAATTATAATTAATAAAATTTACATATAATTTAATTAAAGATAACTACGAACAATTTCTGATAAATTTGTTGAATGCAAAAGTATGCAGACTAGGATAAATTAAGTTCAACTTTAACCCAAATACCAACCCCTTTCATTTCGCTTGAAATTACTAAAGTTCACCCTTAAATTAATTAAAATTACTCCAAATTGATAAATTTTTAAAATATGCTTGTTGAAAAATAATATATTAATTTTATTATGATTTTGTAGTTCTATTTTTTCCTCAAATTTTTCGACGGAAATGTACTTTTAGTTGTGTAATTATGTATTAACAATAATAACGATATGTAAAATGATCTACATTAAAATTAAACATTTCACAGGCTAAGCTCAGCTCATGTGAGTTTATCGTCATTAGTGTCCTAACGATACAAATCATGCATAATTTACTAAAACTCATCGGTACAAGCGAAGCAAGTCCAGAAGAGTTATTTAGAATTTAGGCCGGGTATAATTGAAATAATTTCAGCTCCGGATTAGTAAAATGTATATCCAATTCTATGTTACTTTTGTAGCCTCCAGTAGTGCGATCCTCTGGCGAAAATTTTCCATTAATTAAGACTCGGATTAAGTCAATAACTAAACTCAAAGTAATATTGTATCAGATCTTCAAACGAACCCATTTCCATCCCCTTCACGTAAAACGATCTGCGGTCTATTAACTCCAGTATGGTAACTCGAAACCTTTTAATTATATTAACCCAACAGGCGTGTACCTTCACACACTTATCTGAGCCCTTTAGAAATAGTTTTAGTAAGTTTGTTCAGGGTTTTACTTACTTAATTATGGTTTAGTTAGAATGTTATTAATATAATTCAATTACCTATCACGCAGTGTTTCTATATCCTACTTATCCTACTATATAAATGTGATAATTTATATGTTTGGTAATCAATTGCGGCCAAGCGGTTTTATGGATTTGAATGAAATTTGACGAATAATTTATGTAGATACTTTTATCTCGAAAATATACCGTAGCGGATAGGAAAGATCTGTAATATGATTTAACGTGGCAGATTTTTAATAGAATTAAGGAGTGAAAGATAATGCTGCTTTTTACTTCGTGAAATTAAAGAATTCCTCAGGAATTTGGACATTATATTCCGATCAAATCACGGGCAAACACTCGTAAGCTAATATGTAGGTAACTGTGGTAACTTCGTTTGTGAAACAATGAAATCGCTAGACCTGGCATGTAGATAAAAGATAAAATATTAGAAAAAAGTAATAAGCACAAGGAACCCATAAGGCAACAGCATGTACAACTCAGGCCTTACCGATAGTTAATTGTCGTTTATCCAAAAAGCTGTTATTGTTTAACATGCATATGTTTAATATTGTGTTACCAACCAACAGCCGTCTGTCCAGTATGTACAGAGGACAATGAAACGGCAGGCAATGTCTTTCGTGACTTTAAGGGGCTGCTGGGTTGATTCAAATAACGCTGATATTCCTGCCCACACGTAAAATATGTGTTTAGTCGTTGAGTTTCGAAAACCAGCCCATCTAAAATAACCTTCTTTCCCTTTAAATGAAAATTGGACATCTCATCAATTGCAACTGAATAACGAGAGGGGGTACTTTAATCCCAATTTCCTCCAGTGTGTGGTTCCCTTGTGAATAATTCAATGATCCGATTGATCTGAGACTAATCAGAGACGTACTGTCTGTGCGGTCAGGTTCAGGTAATACACGTTTAGGTAAAAAGGTAATGCCTGTTATAGATACTTTTCAACAAAATAAAAAAAGTAGTAAGTAGCTAAAGCACTTGTGTTATGGAATCGGAAGCAACGAATATACGAATATATATGAAATGTAAAAGTAGTGGTCTATGTATTGATCCATCCGGGAATCGAACAGGACCTCGTCGCAATGAAAAATAGTTATTAATAGTTATTACGCAGTGTTGTGCCCACGCCCCCTCCCACAATTCTGGGGGCAACATCTGCTATGCCTCTAGTATTGCAGGTGTTCATGGGCGGCGGTAATCACTTACCATCACGTGAGCCGCCTGCTCATTTGCCTCCCTTTCCTATAACAAAAAAAATATCTTCACTCAATTCCCAATACAGGGGTAGACAGAGGTCTAGTCTAGACAATTAAGTCCCTTCGACCCACCTTCCACCGAAGATATTTTCGGGACAGCACTACCTGTAGTGAGCCCGTCGCCGCCTTTATGTCCAAGCCAACGATATAATTCATACATAAGTTTTTAGAAAAACCCATTGGTACGAGCCTACCACCTGGGGATTGAACTCGGGTCTCTCGACTCGTAATTCCGACCACCCAACCACTCGGCTATCATGACTATAAAAAAAACAACCCTCAAGCTTCAGTGGATGTCGTGAGCGGTGTAGCGTTAAAATTCAAATAAAATAATAATGATTCACTATCACACTAACTGCAAAACCAATCATATAAATCACTCGTTAGTTATCACCAGTTCACTTTTTTCGTTGTTTTTTTCAGACAGTTTTCTAGTTGCTATTTATCAGGGCTCTCTAACAAGTTGGATCATACGAAACTCACTAGAAGCAAAGAGATGGCAGATTTCTCATATCACGGCACGTCACGTGAAAATTGGACATAAAGACGGCGACGGGCTCACCACCTGTCACGTTGTCCCGAAAATATCTTCGGTGGAAGGTGGGTCGAAGAGACTTAATTGTCTAGACTACCTCTGTCTACTCCTGTATTGGGAATTGCGTGAAGATTACAACCATTTTTGATGATGAACAAGTGAGAGTGACTCTGCCATCAAAGGTAAGGTTTGCGGGTTAGAACCGCACGAGTGGCAAATTTTTGTGTGATGAATGTTTGTATTTGAATAACGGATGTTCATAACTGTATTTATATATGAATATTTGTCTATGTTATTATGCCTATGTAAGTATAGCCATCCGTCGTTTGAACGTTAAGACGGCGATAGGCTCACCAATTGTCACGTTGTCCCAAACAAGCTTCGGCGAAAATTGTCTAGAAAAAGAATTCTTTGCCTGAAACTCTGTCTGTCGTTTACACCTACTTCTGAAATTACCATCTACTAAAATTGCATGATAATTAAAAAAAAAACACAACCTTAATTAATTTATATTTTTTAAGTCTTATTCCTTTATGAAATCGAACATAGACATGAATTTGAGAACTTCATTCATTTCTATTGACGCCGGTTAAATAGACGTACAGGTTCACCTTAATTATTCAGGTTTAACTTGTTACGGCGCTTCGTTACTCGAGAGCAATTTAAATGGCATCGTAATGAGGGATCTTTATTCCATTGAGCGGAAAACATCCCTCTTCCTCTTATTTCTTGCAATGAAAACGAAATGGTTGAAATATTAATTTGATTTGAAGTCCGCTAATTAATTGGTTTTTAATTCTCATCATAACTGCCTGCAAAAGTACATCAACAGTGTACTTTTACAGGCAGTTGTCCTGACTTAGCCGTTGATATTGTAGGCTTTTTCTCATAATGACCTCTTACGATACCCAAGAGAAGAAAAGGATTGAAAAATAGTCACGATAGCCGAGTAGTTCGGTGTAGGAATATTGAGTCAAGAGACCCGAGTTCGATCTTCAGGTGGCAGGCTCGTACCATTGAGTTTTTTGAAAACTTATGTACGAATTATATCGTTGGCTTGGACATAAAGACGGCGACGGGCTCACCGCCTGTCACGTTGTCTTCGATGGAAGGTCAAAGGGTCAAAGGGACTTAATGGCCTAGACTAGACCTCTGTCTATCACTGTATGGGGAATTGTTCACGCATTTAAGATTAAACAAATAAATATCTTCACACATATTTATTTACATAATTTTAATTGATAAATTTAAACAATTTCTATCTAAAAGCCGGCAAATTTTATGAATGTTTTGTATACAAAATAGATTTATCTTCAGCATATGTATGAGTTCAGTGAGTCAGGGGATACAAGTTTTAATTTTCTATCAGGTTATCCTTCATTATCATATTGTTCACTTTATTCTGTAAATAAAGCTAAATTAAAAATTATAAACAAATTTTAAGTTCCAAACGTTAGGAAGTAAAAGTTTAACGGCTAAAGTTAATTCACGTTAAAGTAAACTACATTGCAAAAGTCATTTTAGTTTTGGAATATCACGTTCGACTAATTTATCTTTTTCCAATACTTTGAAAAAAGAAAATTCAAATAATTTTAAGAACTTTGGTAGTAATTTCTTATTGTAACAATGATGTTACTGTTTTATGTGTTACAATTTATTAAATTTTCGCCAAGCTACTTAAGTTAATACGTATATCCATAACATCTGGGTAGATATGACGTATTTTATATAAAAATATTATTAAAAGGTTAGTTCAAAAAGGAAATAATTAAAAACAATTTATTCAGTTATATTATATCTTCACATATATTATATTTATTCTTATTATTTCCTTTTTGAACTATGTATCCAATAACGTAATTAAAAATGTAAAAAAATCTTAAACATTTTGATGAGGCGGATGAGCTCTAATCTTTTATTCACAGCTTTTCATATTACAGTGATATTAGATTCCGATGTTGATGCGCTGTTAGCCAGGTGATGGGCTATAAATCCAAGAGCTAGCCTGTCTTGCTCTTCTATTTTGTCTTATAACCAGCCTGTCATCATAACTTTTACTAGTAGGTTGTTAATGAACTTATTCAGCCTACTTCTGAAGTTTGCATCTTGTAAAACAAAGTCGGAATAATTAGAATGAGTAAAATAAGAGCACAAAACCATCTCGCAAGGGCGTGTACACGTCACGGACGCCGAAAACGCGGCACGTGTTTCGCTTCTAATTTTAAAATATTATCAAGCGTTTAGCCTTTTTTTTCAAGGCGGACCATTCAAATTTTATTTTATTTTTCTATAATAACAGTGGGCCGACAGCATAATGAAGTAATGCGTTGATATTAAAGATATGTACAGAATATAGAAATATTTGTGTTAAGACCTTCAAAGGACAGTTAAGTGATTTACGCTGTTAACAAAAGCTTTTAACGGCAAAGTACCTAAAAGCCAAAAATTATAATTCTTCGTTAATAAATAATATTAGGATATTTAAGTCTCTGGAAGAGGGTAGTAGGTAGTATGTAGACATTCTTGTGAATTTCCATAGGAACAAGACGTTAGAAAATTTATATCGTTAAAACAGACAAACTCCGCGGCCAGGTGACGCACTCATCAGTTTTCATGGCAAATTTTATGACTTCAACTCCCAGACTAAAAACCACTTTTTCTATATAGTCATGGGTCGGGGTTTGTGAGGTAGCTTCGTTATTTCTGATTCCCTAACACAAGTACTTTTACTACTTACTTTGGGATTGACACAAAGTAAGTGATGATGTCCCTGTCTATTTATTTGTCATCAGGAATGCTTTTTTGACATTACAGCAGAAATTTGCCTATTTTAAATAAATCTGGAGAAGTCAGAGGTCTAGACAATTAAGTTCTTTCGAACCATCTTTCATCAAAGACATTTTGTGGAACAACAGTGGTGCCTACTTTATGGGTGCCCCGAGAAGCATTTTGGGTGGTACTATTGAAATATGGATACACAAATCAATTTATAAGAATGATCCAACTTCTGCCTGATGACAGGCGTTAAAGAAAAGTACTCGCCTCAACTCTGTTTGCTTTGTACTTTGCAGTAGTAGTTCGGGAGGCTTTGCAGACTTTATCTGAGGGTGTTCGTATTCGGTATCGTATCGACGGAGGCGGGGTCTTTAATCTAGCCAAACTAAAAGCTCACACCAAAGTGCCTCACGTGACCATCACTGAGATGATGTATGCAGACGATTTATGTTTTGTGGCGGAATCCCCGGAGGATCTACAAAGACTTATGTTAAGTCTCGATGAGTCGTGTCGAAGATTTGGCCTGAAAATCAGTGTAAAGAAAACCGAAGTAATGGTTCTGTATACACTGCACAGGGTCCCATTCGAAATCAAACTCGGCAACGACTCGCTTAAGCCACAACTTGTCTAAAAACAAGTTGGAGTATCAGGGCAGCACTGTATCATCAAAGTGCCTCCTTCGATGAAGTTGGAACACGGAAGTACTTAGACGTGCTAATGTCATCGGTATGGAGGCGTATCTAACGAAGCGGCAACTTAAGGGGTTGGGCCATGTCCTCAGGATGTCTGATACTGCTGTGGCCAAGCGTGTCTTCTATTCTGAACTGCATAATGGCAAGCGAAAACAAGGCAGCCAATTACTGATTCAAAGATGTATTTATACGATGTATTGAAGTCACAATAGCCGAGTAGTTGGGTGGTCTGAATTTCGAGTCAAGAGACCCGAGTTCGATCCCCAGGTGGGCAGTACCAATGAGTTTTTCAAAAACTTATGTACGAATTACATCGTTTGCATGGACATATACACGGCGACGGGCTCACCACCTGTCACGTTGTCCCGAAAATATCTTCGGTGGCAGGTGGGTCAATGGGACTTAATTGTCCAGACTAGACCTCTGTCTACCCCTGTATTATTTATTAATTTATACTTATACGCCGTATGAAGAAATGTGACTTAGATCTGCTGTGTGTGGATGTGGGAGACAATGGCTGGGGACCGATCACTGTGGAGGCGTACCGTGAGCACTAAGATATTAGAGTATGAAGGAGTACGTGTGAATGAGCTCGATGCCAAAGGTGACGCGCTTAAGGCTCGATCACCAGCAGCCATCACCTACAATTATGTCGAAGGGGTGTTGACTTGCGCTCAATGTGCTCGCATGTTCAGCGCAAAAATCGGTTTCGTCAGTTATCTGCGAGCATACGAACAAAGCTCGCAATAGTCCAAGTCGCTGTGGCCGAAATCGGTCGGGATACTATATATACATACTTTTCATATTTCTGCGTAATAACTATCTTGTAAATAGCAACATATTTTATAATATGTAAAATAAACTGAGAGTCCTTTATTGATTATACAGACAACTTTATTGAGTAGTGATTCAGGGTTCACCTCATTTATTCGGATTTAACTTGTTACGATAACTTGTTGCCAGAGAGCAATTGAAATGGCGTCCTAACGAGCGAACTGTATTGTATCGAATAGAAAACATCAATTTAACGACTGATTTCTTTTAATGAAAAAAAAAAAGACACCTAAACCTGTTGATGTTTTTTCTCGTAAATGAGTACAAGTGTTCATCGTTTAGTCTTTTATTGAGTCGTTAATGTTTATTATACTCTCATTCTAATATTATAAAAACAAAAGTAACTGTGTCTCAGTGACTATTAGTAAAGGGTCGGATCTTGACATAAATTGGTAAGTACTATATGTAACAGTGATGGGTAGAGCCTTGTATTTTTTTAATTCATAAAGTTCTCATCGTATGAGATATCGAGGGCAAAGTCATGAATGCATTTGTCCGCCGAACAAAATTTCAGAAATGGGCCGACTTATTTATTGCACCATTATTCACTACGAACTCTTAGGAAGTTTTATTAATAAATAAATATAAATACATAGACAGGGAAAACATCACATATATTTTTTGTGTTACGCAAGTTTTATTAATTTTTTAAGCATATTTATGCTGAACTTTTATGGGAATAAATTAAAGAGAAAAACCATGGTTTCCTTCCTAATGTAAAAATAAATATAATCACCCTCCTGTATATCGAACTTGACTCGAATTCCGATCATCTAAACACTCGGCTATCCTAACTCCAAAAATGTCGCGATGAGACAAAATGTTTTCTTTTAAATGGGCTTATAAAAAATTCCATTAACGGGAAATCGAGATTAGAATATAAATTCCCAATATCCCTTCGAATAATTTACGACGCGAACGGCAAAGCGGTGCTTGATATAAGTGTAACCTGTGTATAAATCTTTAAAACCTATAAAAATAATGCTATGCGAAATAAAAATCGGCAAACTCTCAAAAAATACGTAAAGGTCTTTTACTTCACTCCTTCCTCAATACTGGTGTCGATGGATATTAAGACAATTTAGTGCTTTTGCCCACTCTTCACCCGAATTTATTTGGGACAATTTGACCGGTGGTGAATTTGTCTTTCTTTAGAATCCAAACTAACAATACACCTACATGGGTTTATAATTACATAGATGAATATTTATGCAATGACTCGTAATAGTCACGATAGCCGAGTGGTTGGGTGATCGGAATTCGAGTCAAAGGCCCGCAAGTCGTGTGCGTGAAGAAAATGTGTCTTTGCACTACATTCATGGACGTTTAAATGTGTTTATAAATATTTATCTATGTAAGATAAATATGTCTGTATAGAAATATTATACCATTAGCTTGAACATTATGACGGCGATGGGGTCACCGCCTGTCACGTTGTCCCTAATAAGCTCCGGTGTAAAGTGGGTCGTTGTCTAGACTTCTGCCTACTACAGAATGGGACATTGCTTGAATATATAAAATTAAATAAGTAATAGGGTGACAATGTATCAACAAATAACAGCTTATCCTAAATGTATATTTTACAAATCGAGGAAATGTTTATTTGTATTTTCTTTAGACCTCTTTTCTTTGTTTTATCTCATTTCGGATCATTCTTTAATAGACTGAGGGAGGAGATTTATTTTGTATTGTTTTCCTTTGTTTTTACGTCGCAACGCTTATTTGTTCAATTTACAGAGATCACTTCTAGTTGATGTATCAGAAGAAATGTTTTAATGAGTTTGTAAAAATATAACTCCCATCATCTAAAACGAGAATGAGAGTGATAGTAAACAGTTAAGCGAACATAAATCAACTTGTCACATTGTAACTATTTTTCATACATTGCATCTATAACATTAGTGCTTTACTACTTTGGAATTAAAGCCCAAAGTAGTAAAGCGCTTGTGTTATAGAATCAGAAACAATGAAGGTATCACAAATGCCCAGACACCAGAAAATATATAAAACAATTCTATATTGACTCGACCGGGAATGAAGCCTGGGACACTATGAGAACTAGTGTTTTTTTTTATAGAAAAAGGGATAGGATAGGAAAGGGATAATATATTATAGGAAAAGGGAGGCAAACGAGCAGGTGGCTTACGTGATGGTAAGTGATTACCGCCGCCCATGAACATCCGCAATACCAGATGATTAGCAGATGCGTTGCCTCCCTTAGAGTGCTCCCCTCACCCATAATTGAGGGAGGAGGGTGTGTGGGCCACCGGTTACTTGCACTCACTAGACGAAACGTAGAAGTTTGTTAGACTTCTACTTTACGTCGGTATTCTGTGAGGTCGTGGTATTTCTCCGGTCGAGCCGGCCCATTCATGCATCAACAAAAGTTGATGCGTGGCTCTACCACTGTCATAGTGTGAGCGCTACTCGTCTGCGTATTTAATAGGTCACAAACATTAAAAAAATGAGGTAATTTAAGGAGAAATTTAAAAATCAACAAAAAAGGCAACGTTATTACCTCCGACCACTCGTGGGTTCGAATTACTACACTTATCATTTGATTTTTTAAATTTCTCTTTAATTTAGTTACAGAAAGTTCAGAAGTTTCAGTTGTCTCGACTGTTAAGTTAGAAATATGTTTCTGTAAATTTTTTTGTGCAATGGGAAAATTTTCACACAGAATCAACACTCAAGCGTCATTATTCGAATCAACGGTATATAAGGCTACTGTGTTACGCTTAATTCACTTGAGTAACTCTTAGCTCTAATAGATTAAGAAAAATTTTACTTCACAACCGTTTCCTTTAGGAACACGGTTCGTGAGACGTAATTCTTCGTTAACAACACTTCTAAGCGAATGCTTACGAAAGTTTCTGTTCTACAAAATGGAAACTTGGAACGTTTCTAAATAGAATACGTTACTTGCTAAGGTTCCTCTATTTTCAAGTGGAACAGAAAATAATGAGCCAATCCTTCAGAAAGTAGCAAATTTTGGAGGAAGTGTAAAGATTTTAGGGAACTTTTCTGTATAACATATACTAAACAACATTCAACATGCAAATATTCGTTAATCCTCTAAAATATAATATCATTTTGCTAGTTAGAGGTAACGTTCATATTTCTATACATTTGTTTATCGATAAAAAAATTACAGTAGCATACCCTAATTTTTTTAAAACCTGTTATAATCACAAACACATAGTATTCATAGTTAATGATTTTTTTATTCAATTCTAAATATAATTTCAAGTTAGGGCTTCTAAATGTATGTTAACTGGATACTGGCCATGACGAGTTTCTTGTAGGTATGGTAGCTATGGTATGCTGTTGACATAATGGCGATAAACGAAACCTGGTTGCGGGAGGGCGGAGAGGGGCGCGCACCTGTGGTGCCCGGATATCGACTGCGTCACGTTCCCCGACCTTCCGACGTGCGCTCGCACTGCGGCGGCGTCGGCTTTTACATACGTCAAGGCATGGCGGTCCGTACACTACCACACCCCCCGGCCCCACTCGTTGAGCAAATGTGGCTTTTTGGACATTTAATGGTACAAAACTGGCTATCGGTACCGCCTACCGACCGCCGTGGTTGAGTGTTGATATTTTTCTTGATGCTTTATCGGAATCATTCGAAACATTATCATGGTGTAATCACGTAATTTTAATTGATGATTTTAATATAAATATCTTAAATAACCTGGACAGTAACTGTAAGAAACTTAAAAAATTTTTACAATGCTCCAACTTGGAGCAATACGTCAATGAACCTACCCATTTTACGGAATACAGTGAAGCCCTTATCGACGTTATATGTACAGATATTCAAAAATCTTTCGTCACTGTAAATCACATACCGGATCTCAGTAATCACTCGCTCGTTTACTGCGAACTTATCATAAAAAAAAAACCAAAATTGAAATCGACTTTGGTATCACGTAGAAACCTGCTTGCGATTGATGCATAACAGTTTTCATTGGATTTAAATGCACTAAATTGGGGATTGTTCGAAACTATTAATAATGTTGATGACATGGTATCGCAATTTGAAAGAAAGAAAAAGAGAAAGAAAGACAGAAATCTTTATTTGTTGCACCATAACAATCAATAAAATATAAATACATGATATTTAAAAATTAAATGAAACAACAAAAAGGTCAACGCTCAGCATACGTTTCGGGTATCCCCGCAACACTGATTTTCAGCGCAGCCTATGGTCCATCTTGGGCTGGTAGTAGTTATAACTACAAGAACTTAAAAAAAAGAAAATACACACACAATTTGACACATATTAACAAATTTCTAAACAATAACGCATACCAAATGAAAATAATAATAATAGTAATAATAAAAAAAAAACAAAGGAAAACTGCAAGAAATTGATAAAGTATCAGTAACATTTAATGGTATATACACCACCTACGGATATAAACAGCACATACCTATATACAAAATTTTACACATATATTTTTATTGCTAAAACGAGATACTGGAACATTCAGAACAAATATAAGAAACTAATAAACATTGAACTGTATTAAAAATATTGTTTTGTAACTTTAAAAGCCACAATTTATATTTTTCTTAAATAAAGTTACCGTATCAAGATTTCTCAACGGGGCGGTAGGTTGTTCCAGCATTTCGTCGCATTGTATTTAAAACTGCCTCGGAAAGCAGCCGAACAGTAGGAAGGAAAAGCCAACTTAAATGCACAAGCCCTTGTTACATGCCTATCATTATTTTCACTTATCCAGTGTAACTTTTCATAAAGATAGGGAGGCATTTTATATTTCATCACACCAAACAACAGTGTTGCAAAATAAAGGCTTCTCCGATTTTCCATTTTCAAAATATTAGCCTTATTTTGTTAAGTCTGCGTTGTATTTTGTTAAGTCTGCGCTGTACATGATAAAGAGCAAAGGTCCTAAAATTGACCCCTGCAGGACACCCCTATGTATCCGCTTGCATTGCGAGACAATCTTTGTTCCGTCATGTTTTTGAATTTCAACGAATTGCTGGCGGTTACTAAAATAACTATGGAACCATCTTATACTATCCACGCTAAAACCGTAATATGTCATTTTTGACAATAATAGTGGAATGTTAATAGCGTCAAAGGCTCTAGAAAAGTCTAGGAACACCAACACAGTCCCTTCTCCAGCGTCCTGCGCAGTTAAAATATCGTCAACGACAGTAATAAGTGCAGTAGAAGTGCTTCGTTGTTTTCTGAAACCGGACTGTGATATTGGCAACAAGTCATTAGATTCTAAAAAATTTGTCATTTGCGTGCATACAATTTTTTCTAAAACTTTAGAAAGACAAGGTAAGATGCTTATTGGCCGAAGATCTTTTAGTTCAGAAGGATTCGCTTTTTTTGGAATTGGTCTCACTAGCGCTGTTTGCCATGGTTGCGGAAAGACATTTGAATCAAGTGAAGTGTGAAGTGTGTAACATATTTAATGAGATTCCATCAACACCAACTGCGTTCGAATGAAGTGAATTTATGGTCTTATATACTTCAGCTTCATTTACCAGGCTAAATTTAAATAAATTGGGTCTTGTTCCATTAAACTCATAATAAGTGAGATTCGAGATAGGTACACTATGTTTACCCGGAACATCAAGAAAATGATCATTAATGAGGTTGGGACAATCAAAGTTATCTGAAACGTTATAATTTTACTAGGATTAGTCGATACGTGTTGCTTAATATGTTTCATAATGTTTTAGGATGATTCATATTACTATTTACATATTTATTAAAATAGGCTTTTTTTCGCTAATTATTGCCTCCAGTACTACTTTTTTAAGATCTCTGTAGTATACTAAATGATTATTCTGTTTAGTAACCCGTGCCCGTAATCGAGCTTTATCGCGACACCGCATCATTAATTTCAAAGTATATGTGACCCAGGGATAGCGACGTTCCTTAGTGAATAAAATTTGTCGCGGAGCATATTTATTAAATAGATCAATAGCAATCCCATTGAAATAGGTAACCATTAAATTAACATTAGACGAGCAAAGTAAATATGACCAATCAGTATTTTTAAATCAGAATTAAACTTAACCAAATTAATATCTTTGATGGGCCTATAAAGCATTATTGAAGATATAAATTTATTTATATTTATATTAAACTGCAGTGTAATGAAAGCGTGACTACTTAAATCAAGAATATGATCCACGCATATGTTATTTGCGCACAAGTCAGAACAGGCAAGGTCAATTAAAGTTTCAGCACTTTTAGTTAGATTAGTCGGCTCTTTAATTAATTGAGATAAATTTGTCCAATTTAAAAATTCGTTAAATTTCATAACAGCGCTATTATTTTTTATAAGTACGTTAACATTAAAATCACCGACCAAAATTGTGTAGTCTCTCCACGCAAATGAAGCTAGTGACTCACTTAATGCATCAAGAAAAAGCTGGACATCCATCCACGGCGGCCTATAAGCGGTGCCTACAACTAGTTTCTTGCCACTTACATTTAAGCAAAGCCACATCTGCTCAACTGAATTTGTAATTGGGTGACTTAGTGTATGTACCGATATACCGCATTTAATATAAAAGCCGACACCACCGCCACGAGAGCGAATTTCACGCGATCGCGGTATATGTCGCAGACGATATCCTGGAACAGATGGTGCTCTACCCTCCTCACCCTCTCGCAGCCAGGTTTCGTTGATTGCCATAATATCTACGGAATGACGCTCCATGGCTACCACGAACTCCATATGTCTACTACCTAGCGATCCAGGGTTTAAAATCCAACTTTTAAATCGGTTAAATTAGGCATTGAATCTATGCATACTATTTCCTGCTATCAGATTAAATATCCTTAAGACTATATGGAAATTTAATATAAAATTAAAACTTTTTATACAATGGAAGAAGTTATTATACTTAACAAATTTAAAACAAACAAAAAACTAAAACTAGACAAAACACATTACCGCAATACAAACCGATGAGATCACCACTAGAACAAACTTTAATTAGCGCCGGAGATAATTCGATTTTAAATAACAATAGCCAAAAAAGAAAAAAACTTAAATTAATATTAAATATATGTATATACAAATTTATATATAACAAGATGTGCTTTAGTGGTGCAGGTAATTCTTTAAAAAATATTTTATCTACAATCAAAGGGAAAATGTAACAAAATAAGATTAGTAAGCAATTAGTTTTCTTAACCAGAATCAAACGGAAGTACATCCAAAAACCTTTTCTATATCACTGTCCATAAAAATACGTTGTTTACTAAAAGTCGAATCGCGTCTCACATAGATAAACCCATTTCTTGTCCAAACATATTTCCAACTTCTTCGATGAGCCTCCTGGCGGACTTTGTGAAAAAGTTGTTTGTTGTTATATGTAAGACGCTCATTAACATAGAACCGTGTAGGCTCTCCGCTGATGTTGAAGCCCGACGTGTCGGCGCCCCGGCGCACACGCGCCGCGCGCATCAGTTGGTCACGCACAATACGCCTAGTTAGCCGCACAATGAGTGGTCGCGGCCGGGGCGGTGTAGACGCAGTAGACTGCAGATCTCGACGCTTGCCTACCCGCTCCACACTTACCACGTCGCGCTCTTCTAAATCAACACCCAGTTTTTTTGTAACAAGTCCCAATATATGTGTAGGACTTTCTCCACTGCACTCAGGTATGCCGGTGATCTCCAAGTCGTTTAGAAGGGCAGCTTGATCTTTATTATTAATATCACGCTTTAAATCCGCGATGTTAGCTATTAGCTCATTATTAGAGGACATAATTATCTCTTCTTTACTTGATTTTTGTTCTAAAATGGCAACACGGCTTTCTAAAATGTCTAACCTGGAGTTAAACTCGGTCATCGTGCTGTTTAACTTTGCAACCTCTTGCCGGCACATAATCATCTCTGTTGACAAAGTTTTCAGCTCCGAACGGAGTAGCTTTATTTCCTGGGTTAACAATCCTTCGGAGTAATCCTCTATACTTGCATCAACAAAATAATCCGCAGATTCTGCAGTATTAGAGCATTGAGGACTTCGTTGCGTCACTACGACATTTTCGGCCTTTGATGTCTTACACTTACATGTCTTACCGTCAGTTTGGGCTAATTTGACATCCGAATCCAAATTAGCGCAGCGGCGATGGTACACAGACATACATTTTAAGCATTTAGCGCCATCTGTTTGTGACGTGAATTTGCCGCAAAGCCCACATTTGTTTGCCATTATGAAAATATTGATTGTTCAGTTGTAGTTCTAAGAGATTCTAATAGATGGCGTTTATTTACACAAAAGTTAGATCCTAAAAGAAATCAACAAAGTAATGCAAGTCTTATTTACGTAATAAAGTGTAATGCAATATTCATAAAATTGATTGCAAGACAAAATGCTCATATTAATATTATCTCTGTAAAACTATTTCAAGTTCCGTGATATTGTTGTGGGTACTCACTAAACAGCTGACTTCAACAGCTGATTGTCACTACGTAAACACATATAATGTAAACACATTTATTTTAACTGTTTGTTGCTTGTATTTACTTGACAACACACATAAAAGTTAATCGTGGTACAATTAACAAAACAAATCTTTAAACATTGAAAAAAAAAACTCACTATAATAATTTTTATATGCAAATTGGCGGGAGCACTATCCGTACACACTACCCCCAAGACACATCTCAAGATTTAACGCATTGATGACGTCGCTGTTTAATATTCACGCGCCCTCCGCGTAAAAGCTGTAAAATATAATCAATTTCCATGGATAACTTATAATATATAAAAAATGATGAAGCTCAGGGATAAAGCAGGTGTTCTTGCAAGAACTGGTACAATAGCTCAAAAACTATTTTATAAAGATTTTAAAAATATGTTGCAGAAGCATTAACAAAAAAAAAAAACGGGCTTACTATAATCATTATGTAAATAACCAAAAGGATTCTCGCACTTTATGGTCACATATTAAAACAATATAAATCTAACTAGTAAACCAGAACTCCTACAGCATATCTTCAACGACGCCAATTTAATTAATTAAAGTTTTTAGAAGTTCCAGGCAATAATTACGTACCTATCTCATATATAAATTTTTGAATCTCATGTAACAATTTCAAATAAATTTAAATTTAAGACTGTCGAGGAATGCGAGAATATGAAAATCATGCAGTCACTAAAATCCAATGCGGTGGGTGCTGATGGTATTTCTCTTAATATGTTAAAATGTCTCTCCCCAAAATAATACCAGTAATTACAAAGATAGTCAATCAATCTATTATATCCCATACGAATCCTTTACAATGGGTACAAGCCCTAATCAGACCTATTCCTAAAACCTCAAACCCTATGACGACAAACGACATTCGCCCGATCAGTATACTCCCGTGTATATCAAAAGTCTTGGAGAAAGTCGTGGCAGAACAGATTAAATTTACATAGAAACTAACGAAATACTCCCTAACCTTCAGTCAGGATTTAGAAAACACCACAGCACATCAACTGCAATGACAAAAGTTGTAGATGATATTTTGTCGGACTTAGATAAGGGAAGGGTACAATATTGGCTTTGCTTGACTTTTCCAGAGCATTCGACTGCCAGAATGTACCATTACTTCTATCAAAAATGCATTATTATGGATTCGACATAACTGTGATAAAATGGTTTGATAGTTACTTTAAGCATCGGGTTCAGCAAGTAGAAATATCTGATCAAAATGGATTACTAATAATATTCGACTACCCAGCAGTTCAACGAGGCGTACCACAAGGTTTTATCCTCAGGCCCATTCTGTTCGCTGTTTATTGTGCAGACTTAACACACCGCATTAAACACTGTAGGTATCATATGTACGCGGACGACACACAGATTTATATACCCTGTAAGCCGGAGGAAACTAAATCAGCTGTGGAAAAATTAAACAATGACCTCGAAAGTATTGCCACCTGGTCAGAGTCTAATGCATTAATTTTAAATAGTCGCAAATGTAAATATATGATTCTGGGAACCACCAATCAAATCCAAAAAATAGTAAAACAAGGAATTAAGGTTATATAAGGTTATATAAGAGGCGAGCAAATTCAACGTATGACTGAGACTCGCAATTTAGGTCTACTCATGGATAATTGCCTGCGTTTTGATAATCATATATTAAATACTGCAAGAAAATGTTTTACAGGCTTATGGTATTGTATCAAATTAGAAATTTTCTCAACACGAATATTCGTATAAACCAATGTGATTCACTAATTCTTTCAAAATTCAATTTCATGGATGTACTTTACGGCCCTCGTCTACTTTAACGAAGTCAGATGCTAATCCAGCGAGTGCAGAATGCCTGTGCCAGATTTTGCTTTTACATACTGCCGTGCTGGCGTTACTCCATATATAAACGAAAACAGCATCTTAAAAATGCAATATCGACGTGAACATCACTTAGCAACTTTTCTATTTGGCTTGATCAAAAGCAATGTGCCCTCCTATCTTTTCCAAAAATTAGTATGGTCACGCAATGTACAATCAAGGATTACTCGCGCGTCAACTGTGGCTCACCAGCGTACCATCGCATTTTGAGGTAGTTTTAGATATACTGCCTCTAAATGCTGGAATAACCTCCCGCCACCTCTGCGAAGTCTGAAAATATTGGGATCGTTTGAAACATATAATATAAAGAACATCTTATTAAACTTAAAAAAATATGATGTAATGTCCAATTAACTAAAGTTTACAGTTGTGAAGCATTGGAGGGTAGGGTTTCTTTGGAAAGGAGAGGGTACGACTCTTTCTTTTTATTTTTTTTCATGTTATAAATTAAGGAACTTGTGCTATCTTTTTTACTTCTATATTTTAACACATTTTATTTTATTTTTAAACGTTCTGGTTTACTTTTTGATTATTTAAGCGTACAATAAATGAATATATTACTTATGTTTATAGATAAGATAATTTATCGTTAATGATTGAGTAATCAGTTAATGTTATTCCATCAATACGAATTTACGACGTGGTGGTCCGTACGTCGTTTCATATATAGGCCCACTGAAAATCAGCGCTGTAGTCTCAATTAGACTATAGCATTAAGCTAGTGTGGTCTGTTGCCATATGCGCCACTTATCATAATTTATGATTATTATTAACATTAATTGTCTTACCAACTGCTTAAATAAATTCATGATGTCTGCGTTTTCTTTGTTTTGTATGTGGCGTATTTGTGCAATAAATGTTTCTTTCTTTCTTCTTTCTAAACATTTAGTTTATCAGAACTTTAGTAATTTTGATACTTAAAAAATAATATAAATATCTTTATGCAATTCTCAATGCAGGGGTCTACAGAGGTCTAGTCTAGACAATTAAGTCCCTTCGATCTACCTTCCACCGAAGATATTTTCGGGATAACGTGACAGGTGGTGAGCCGTTGCCGCCTTTATGCACAAGCCAACGATATAATCTATACATAAGTTTTTAGAAGTTCCAGGCAATAATTACGTACCTATCTCATATATAAATTTTTTGAATCTCATGTAACAATTTCAAATAAATTTAAATTTAAGACTGTCGAGGAATGCGAGAATATGAAAATCATGCAGTCACTAAAATCCAATGCGGTGGGTGCTGATGGTATTTCTCTTAATATGTTAAAAATGTCTCTCCCAAAATAATACCAGTAATTACAAAGATAGTCAATCAATCTATTATATCCCATACGAATCCTTTACAATGGGTACAAGCCCTAATCAGACCTATTCCTAAAACCTCAAAACCCTATGACGACAAACGACATTCGCCCGATCAGTATACTCCCGTGTATATCAAAAGTCTTGGAGAAAGTCGTTGCAGAACATATTAGAATTTACATAGAAACTAACGAACTACTCCCTAACCTTCAGACAGGATTTAGAAAACACCACAGCACATCAACTGCAATGAAAAAAGTTGTAGATGATATTTTGTCGGACTTAGATGAGGGTAAGGGTACAATATTGGCTTTGCTTGACTTTTCCAGAGCATTCGACTGCCTGAATGTACCATTACTTCTATCAAAATGAATTATTATGGATTCGACATAACTGTGATAAAATGGTTTGAGAGTTACTTTAAGCATCGGGTTCAGCAAGTAGAAATATCTGATCAAAATGGATTACTAATAATATTCGACTACCCAGCAGTTCAACGAGGCGTACCACAAGGTTTTATCCTCAGGCCCATTCTGTTCGCTGTTTATTGTGCAGACTTAACACACCGCATTAAACACTGTAGGTATCATATGTACGGACGACACACAGATTTATATACCCTGTAAGCCGGAGGAAACTAAATCAGCTGTGGAAAAATTAAACAATGACCTCGAAAGTATTGCCACCTGGTCAGAGTCTAATGCATTAATTTTAAATAGTCGCAAATGTAAATATATGATTCTGGGAACCACCAATCAAATCCAAAAATAGTAAAACAAGGAATTAAGGTTATATAAGGTTATATAAGAGGCGAGCAAATTCAACGTATGACTGAGACTCGCAATTTGGGTCTACTCATGGATAATTGCCTGCGTTTTGATAATCATATATTAAATACTGCAAGAAAATGTTTTACAGGCTTATGGTATTGTATCAAATTAGAAATTTTCTCAACACGAATATTCGTATAAACCTTTGTGATTCACTAATTCTTTCAAAATTCAATTACATGGATATAGTTTACGACCCTCGTCTACTTAAACGAAGTTGCTAATCCAGCAAGTGCAGAATGCCTATGCCAGATTTTGCTTTAACATACAGCCGCGCGCTCGCGTTACGCCATATATAAACGAACACAGCATCTTAAAATGCAATATCGACGTGAACATCACTTAGCAACTCTTCTATTTGGCTTGATCAAAAACAATGTGCCCTCCTATCTTTTCCAAAAATTAGTATGGTCACGCAATGTACAATCAAGGATTACTCGCGCGTCAACTGTGGCTCACCAGCGTACCATCGCATTTTGAGGTAGTTTTAGATATACTGCCTCTAAATGCTGGAATAACCTCCCGCCACCTCTGCGAAGTCTGAAAATATTGGGATCGTTTGAAACATATAATATAAAGAACATCTTCTAAAACTTCAAAAGATATGGTGTAATGTTCAATTAACTAAAGTTTGCAGTTGTGAAGCATTGGTGGAAAGGGTTTCTTTGGAAAGGAGAGGTACGACTCTTTCTTTTTATTTTTCATGTTATAAATTAAGGAACTTGTGCTATCTTTTTTACTTCTATATTTTAACACATTTTTATTTTATTTTTTAAACGTTCTGGTTTACTTTTTGATTATTTAAGCGTACAATAAATGAATATATTACTAATGTTTATAGATAAGATAATTTATCGTTAATGATTAAGTAATCAGTTAATGTTATTCCATCAATACGAATTTACGACGTGGTGGTCCGTACGTCGTTTCATATACAGGCCCACTGAAAATCAGCGCTGTAGTCTCAATTAGACTATAGCATTAAGCTGAGTGTGGTCTGTTTGCCATATGCGCCACTTATCATAATTTATGATTATTATTAACATTAATTGACTTACCAACTGCTTAATAAAATTCATGCTGTCTGAGTTTTTCTTTGTTTTGTATGTGGCGCATTTGTGCAATAAATGTTTCTTTTCTTTCTTCTTTCTAAACATTTAGTTTATCAGAACTTTAGTAATTTTTGATACTTAAAAATAATATAAATATCTTTATGCAATTCTCAATGCAGGGTCTACAGAGGTCTAGTCTAGACAATTAAGTCCCTTCGATCTACCTTCCACCGAAGATATTTTCGGGATACCGTGACAGGTGGTGAGCCCGTTGCCGCCTTTATGCACATGCCAACGTATAATTCGTTCATAAGTTTAAAATAAAAGGATTTTCAGATTTTATCGCGTTTTTAATTAGTTTTTACAAACTATTTTTATTTCTCGACGTTTCGGATGCTTTACAGAAACCGTGGTCACGGGGGGACTGAGGTCTTGAACATCCCGCTGTCACAGCTACCTTCGGCTACTGCTGACTGGATCCCAAGCAGGTGGCAGTACCCAACCATCTTTATTGAAATTAGGATGTTTTTTAATTTCAATAGCCTCACGGATCATTCTGGGTAGGGATTTGGTGTTCTTTCGCGAGGATATGTGGCTTGTCAAATCTAATATAATGGAGCGTCTATGTTTAACATCAGCTATGTGTTCTTTAACGCGAGTTTTTATAGATTCTTTTGTTTGTCCTATGTAAGAGAGACCACATTCACAGTCAAGCTTGTACACTCCTGCATCTTCCTGAGGGATATTACACTTAACAGATGGTATGAACTGACTAATCTTTCTCGAAGGCTTGTAAAATGTCTTAATCGAAGCTCTTTTTAAGATATAGCCAATCTTGTCAGTGACCCCTCTGATGTATGGTAACACAGCAGGCACTTTTCCGACCGTGGCCGGCTTCACTCGGTCACTGTGACGTAGGCGCGGAACCTTTGTTGTGATGCAGAACTTGCCTGACGTGCTGAAGCTCGGCGGCCAAGTGTTTACTGTCACAGATCCCTCGTGCTCTCTGAAACAAAGATTTACCCACGGTAGATAGCTGTGATGGATGATGGTGAGATTCACCGTTTAAGTAACGATCAGTATGGGTCTTTTTCCTATATACAGTGTGGCTTAAGGTGTTATCACGATTCCGAATTACTAGAACGTCTAGGAAAGCTAAAGAATTATTTGCCTCTGAATCCATCGTGAATTGAATTTTGGTGTGGATGGAGTTAAGATGATTAAAAAATGCAGTAAGTTAATCTGAAGGTAAGATTGTGAAGGTGTCATCTACGTACCGCTTGTAGAACCGTGGCTGTACAGGAGCAGTAAGAAGGGCTTTCTCCTCAAAGTCCTCTATGAATATATCGGCGACAATGGGAGATACAGGTGAGCCCATCGCCACTCCATCTTCTTGCATGTAGAACTCTTCCTTCCACAACAGATAACCAGATGTCAAGCAATGTTTTAGTAAGTCTGCATATTCATGTGGCATGTTGTTCTCTGTTAGTTTCCTAGATACTATTGAGATGCATTCGTCAACTAGTAGACATGTAAATAGTGACTGTACATCCAAACTGACTATGGTTTCATTGTCAGCAAGACATAGATCTTTTATCTCACTAACAAAATGGAAGGAATCCTTTGTGTGTGTCATCAAAAATTATTTTAATTTTTAAAACAAAGAAGAAGTCACGATAGCTAAGTGGTTGGGTGATCGGAATTCGATGCCCAGGTGGCCATCTTGTACCAATAGGGTTTATTTTAAAAAAGTCATTTACGGCTTATATCGTTGGTGGGAAAAAAACCTGTCACGATGTCCCGAAATGTTTTCGGTGGAAGGTGGGTCGAATATATCGCTATATATATATCGCTTGATAATGCCTTGTTTTGAGGCGAAACACGTGTCGCGTTTTCGGTGGTGGTGTATGTTACCTGGTTTGAGTGTAGTGGTGGTGGTGGTGCATACAATGGAATTAGTGCACGCATCTGTGGGAGGGAGGGTGGTGCTCTTCTTCTCTTCGGACCAGGTAACATATACCTTTTTATATTTGCATGCGGAGTGTTGCGAAGTAACTTTTTCAATAACAACTTTACAATGAATTTCCGCAAAGTAACGCCTGAGTCAATTAACTAGCGGATTGGCGATTGCAGTATCAGACCTAGAGTCTTAGATTCTGTGGCTCGCCGTTCTGCTTAAATTTCATCTGGTATTTTTCGAGCAGCGACTTATGTCACCCACGGGTCGAGGGAAGATGGTATTTTAATTAATTATCTTATTACAATTTAAAGAAGATGATGAATCTGAAAGAAGCTAAAGAGGTATGTAAGGATCGTGACACTTTGCGATCTGTTCTCTCTGGCTAACCCGCCAGGGATTGTGCGTAAAGAAAAGTATGTCATTACGTTTTTAAATATTAAAGAAAAAAAAATTCCAATTCTGTTTTATGCATAATGATTTCCTTAATCCTTTGTTGCATAAATTTTCATGTGTAATTAGGAAAAGAAATAAATTGTAAAAACGTGAGCCAGCGAAAATAGTAACCATTCTAAAACGTCTTGATATATATTTTGTTAAATTATTTTTGAGACAGTGGAAATACTTTTTAAATGTCTTTAGAAATGTTAAAAATGAGCTTAAAGTTCATCTGACGATAAGAGGGTTCTGCAGTCTATAGATACTTTCATACAAAGATTACAGATGCGTTTCCCGAGGACTAATTTAAATGTTTTCTAGTTCGTAATAACACTGACTCTCGTAATGGTGTGCTACTGTCCCAACCAACTATTAGATTGAAAAGGAGTTCCTTTAGGTTATGTATGTTAGGAAATAATTTGTACTACAAGCAAACACACAGATAGGTAAGGACAGCCTCACATACACTGAATTGATCTCAAAGTTACCTACTTTAGTATCATAGCAGTGTATGCATTTGAGTTATGTAACCACAAACAATGAAGGCACTATAAACACTCAGAACCGAGAAAATGTAGAAAAAGTGGTTTTCTACCCTGTCCGGGAATTGAACTGGGAACCTAACATCTCGCATCACCGTGTAAACCGGTACATATGCCACTCGTCGATGAAGGTCATCAAGAATTAATTTAATTTTTAAAACAAAGAAGAAGTCACGATAGCCAAGTGGTTGGGTGATCGGAATTCGATCCCCAGGTGGCCACCTTGTACCAATAGGGTTTATTTTAAAAAAAACCATTTACGGCTTATATCGTTGGTAAAAAAAAACCTGTCACGATGTTCCGAAAAATATTTTCGGTGGAAGGTGTGTCGAATAGACTTAATTATTTAGACCAATCCTCTGTCTACCCCTGTGTCGCGAATGGTGTAAAAATCTTATGATTATTATTATATAATTTTGTCTAGGCTGGTTATATCCACTGTACCTTGGAGTGCCCGGGATCGGAACCCGCCTCGAAGTTTATATGTACATATAAATAAATAAAAATAAAATTGGTTTATTTCCTGTTTAGGTCTACACAATTATATCAAACGTCAGAACATCTTTTTAAGCAATTAAATACTTGTGCCAAGATGTCCTGCTCTTCCATATCTTACAGTTTTACTTATCTAATTACATATAACTTATAAATTCTGTGTGTGTGTGTGTGTGTGTGTGTGTGTGTGTGTGTGTGTGTGTGTGTGTGTGTGTGTGCGTGCGTGCGTGCGTGCGTGCGTGCGTGCGTGCGTGCGTGCGTGCGTGCGTGTGTGATTGTGTATATGTATGTACGCGGGACGTGTGCTTGCGTGTCTCAGTCACTGATATTCATTGAATAACGGCCAAAAATGCTTCCACCTCACTATAGTTCAGTTTTCTAAGCCACGCCGAGGTTTATTTCTTAAATCATACAAGTTTAATTTTGATATATTTAAAAGATTGTCAACCTTGTTGTAAACATATTCAGATTCTATTTTAAACTGATGCCTTGCATATTCAGTTTTGACTACACCTTTGTAAATTGGAGTTTTCTTTCGTCGGGTACAACATTCAGGTACATAAGATACTCTTTTATGTCTTTCTCTCACAATTTCAATTATGTATAGCTTTCTGACACTTAATAACTGGCTAATGGTGTACAGATTTTGGGTCGGAAATCTGTAGGGCTTATTATGCATTACTTTTATTAAGGATCGCTGGCTGCGTTCAAGGTCTAGAAATTTAACCTTAGATGCACCTCCCCATACTGCTATACAATATGTCAAAACTGACTGTGCAAGAGCGAAATATATTTGATTGATGAGTTTGTTGGTAGCAACATGTCTAAGGGTTTTAAAATCCAGATTAACTTACGTATTCTGGATGTAGTAACCTCAATATGAGAATGCCAAGATAGTCTTTGGTCGATCATCAACCCCAAGTATTTAGTACAAGTAACTTGATTTATAGATGTACAGTTGCAATAATTTTTATTACTACACGTATGTATTTTAAGTTTATAATTTTTGGGCTGTGTCCGTTTATTAATTGAAAAACAAATGTAGTTGGTTTTAGAGACGTTAAGCGTTAATAAGTTTAATTCAAGCCAAGACACTACCCTAGCCAATCCAGCTTCGGCTACCCTATGAGTTTTTTCCCATGTATCTTTAGTAAAAACTAAGGCAGTGTCATCAGCATACGATATTATATGTCCATTATCAATTTTTAAATTACATAGATCATTCATATATATCAAAATAACGTTGGTCTAACACGCTTCCTTGAGGAACGCCGTGGGTACTTGAAGGTCTTTACTTATATATTCCCCGATTTTCACCCTTTGCGTGCGATTACTTAAATAATCTTTTAAAAGTTTAAGTTGAGTCCCTCTTACTCCTATCCTTTCTAGTTTTTGTATAAGAGTGGGAACAGAGACGGTGTCAAATGCCTTTTTTAAATCTAAAAACACTATTAAACATTTTTTTCGTCGATCTAATTGGTCAACAATTTTTGTAGTCATATCTAAAATAGCGTCTTGCGTACATTTTCCTTTCCTAAACCCATATTGATTTTTTGATAAAATGTTATTAACCTCTAGATATTGCATTAGACGCTTATTTATCAGTTTTTCTAGGATCTTAGAGATCGCAGACAAAACTGATATCGGTCTATAATTGTTGACATCGCCTCCTTCCCCACCCTTAAACACGGGAGTAATGATTGACATTTTTAATGCGTCTGGAAAGATACCTTTTGAAAAACAGAGATTAGCCAGGTGGCAAATAATAGGGGTAATTAGGTCTTTAACAACTTTTAAGATTTTAGCAGGTATTTCATCCCATCCTGTAGCACTTTCTGATTTTAATGACATAATCATATGGTTAACTTCTTCCAAGTCAGTTTCGAACAGAACAAACGATAAAAGTTTACCTTCGATACTAAGTGTATAGTTCTTGTTTAGTTTTAATGTTGGGTTATTATTTAGAATATTTTCAGCTAGCTCTTGTCCAACGTTAACAAAATATTGATTTACAAGATTTACTGATCTGAGAGGACATTCATAAATTTCAAGTAATTCAGTGTTTGAAGTTTTGTTTTTTGACATTTGTTATATTTTTAATATTATTCCATAACGTTTTGGGTTTTTAACTAATAAGAGAGTTTTCATAATCACGTTTTAGTTTTTATTAAGTGATTGCAATAGTTTCGATATCTTTTAAAAGTAATCTTTAAGATATTATCGTATGGGTTTAATTTTAATTGTTTTTGCATCTTATTTCTGTTCCTTATGCAACGCAAAATTCCCGGAGTGATCCATGGTTTGATAATTCGTTTACTTCTAGGTACTTTTATGTTTTAGTGCTTTCTTGAATTGACTCAGAAATATATTTAATTAGTGTATTGGTTAATGTGTTTGGATCTTCACAAAACATTAAAATTGATAAGTCTTTATTTGTCAGACTTTTCGAAACATTGTCTATATCAATTTTAGTTTTAAACTTAGGACACACATTTTATCTTTAACTTTAGATAGACATAAGAATACCATTCGATGGTCAGTAATAGTAGAGTTAATAACTGCTGTTTTGGCATAGACCTTTTTAGTATGTAATTTCAGGATAAAATGATCCAAACAACTATCTTCTCTTGTTGGTTCACTATGACCGGGTAATAAACCATAAACAGATAACATGTTAAGATAGTTATGTCTTTTGTTATATTCAGTACAGTTTTCATTGATTTTAGGGATTAGATTTATGTTTAGATCTCCAGTTACTACAATATTTTTAAAGGTTTTAATTGTCTCTAGATGGATTCGAAGTGAGTCAATAAATCTATCAATATTTGTATTAGAAGGTGATCTATACATGCACAGAATAGCATAATCGAATATTTCTACTTGCAGGCAAGATGCTTGCTCCAACTTTAACTCCTTAATTTTGGGTTTAAGATTATTTTTAATGTAAATTGTAACACCATCACTTTTATTCAGATGGTGAGAGGTTACAAAAGATGTATAGTTTTTAGTTGTGGTATAGGTTTCATTGAGTCGAGTCTACATTCTGTTAGTACTATGATATCTACTTCGAATTTAAAGTTATACAAAGCAACTTGTAGGTCATCGATATTTTTATAAACGCTTCTTATGTTCTGAGTGACAATTGTTAAATCATTCATCCCAATTTTAATGACTTTACATAGGTCTTCAGGGTCACAATTTATAGATGTTGCAATATTAGTTTCATCTATTTCTTGTAAATTTAATATAGTTTTATTCATAAAGAAATTTCTTATTAATTGTGTTTATTAAATAATTATCAGTATATATATTCCTTACTTTAGAGCCGAACGGAGTAGAATTATAGGGAGTTGATTTTAAAGGCTTCTCTTTATAACAATTATTATTCCTTAAAAGTGTAAATAGATTTAGGTTAGTGTATTTGAACGTATATTTTTTATCTTGTATTAGAGTATGATATGATGCATATTGTGTGTATGTGTTATGTGGAAATTTTGTGTAAGAGTGTATAGAGTACAAAAGATAATGAAAAATAATTCTAGATAAAAAACTTAACAATATTTGAACTACTTCTAGTCAGTCTTTCTGCATTAACTGCTGTATTTGGTGCTCATTTTTTAGCAAAATAATTGGTGAGTTCTCGTCTTTCCTTATGTATACTTTGCCATACGCAGTCCAACAGAATTTGTATGCCTTAGACTTCATAAGATCCCTTCCTAGAAAGTGTAAACGAGCCGATTTTGCTGTTAAATTTTCTTTTATAAAGACTGGAGTGTCTTCTGCAAAACGAAGTCCTAGGTGTTTTGCACATATTTTTGCCTTATGTTTGATATTGTATGCTTTTGTCATCTTGAGAATGTCATTTTAACAATGTTGATGTTGTTTCAACCACAATCGGTGTATTCTGCACTCCTGCTTTCCCGCGCACCCTGTATATGTATCTTATATCTGATTTATTTATTTCATAGCCAATATTTTTTGATACGCATGTAACCATGTCAACTAAATCTTCTTTTGTTTCAGATTCCTTTCTAGGTACATTTTTTAATTCGAAGCAGGTCTTTCTTAAATTTTTTTGCATGTCTTCTATTTTATCTTCCAAAACAGTAATGTAATTTTATCCTCGCGTACTTGGTTTCCAATTTCTCTAGTTTTTGCCTGTACTTTTCATTTTGTGCTGTCAGAAAAGAAATCGAGTTTTCTATGTTACGGTTTGTCTGCTGGATATCTGAAAGTGTTGGGGAGATTTTTTTTAACTCTTCCCCTTGTGAAGCTGTCATGGATGTAATTAAATCCTTTATCTCTTCTTTAAATTTCAAAATTCTATGCTTAAATCTTCATTTACTCTTTTCCTTTTATTACGCGTAGGTATAAATGTATTTGGAGGTAGATTCCTTCTGTGTTATCGTTTTATATCTGACTCTGATTGAGATTTATTCATATTAGAATCCATCATACTGAATAATATCTAGATAACTGTGTGTACAGACCTTAAGTTGATTGAATGAAAATAAATAGACAAGCAATGGATTCATTGACACTCCAGCACTGTTACTAGGTTTGCAGTATTGCCGAAGAGGTTATCACGTGTGTGGCTATTTAATGTGTCCGTTAATAAATAATAGTAACTGTCATACTTATTCAAACTGTACGCGTTACTAGGACTGCATAATTTCTTATGTGGTACAATATAATTAAACAGTATGTTTCTTAATTTTATGCACTCCTTGTTTTAATGAGCATTACAGAAATTGTTTTTAGGGTGCGTGTTCATATGAATAAATAAAATAATTTACTCACACAATCAACTAGGACAGCAGAACTTCTAATGTAGTATACATTGTTGGCCTGTAAGTTTCTTCGTTTTATGCACTCCTAATTTTTATTAAAGTTAATGTGTAAATTTATCAATTTAGAATAAAATTAACGAGTACTTTAGTTAACACACGTCTGCACCTGTCGGTGATCCGAGGGAAGAGGATGAAAACATATGGATGTTTATCTATGTAAATATATGTATGTAATTATATTGTAATATTAGCTTGGATAAAATGGTGATATGCTCACCAGCTGTTACTGGTTGCGGTGAAAGATAAGTTAAAAGGAATTCATTGTCTTGACCTCTAGCTACCCCATTGTAGGTACTTGCGTGAAGAAGAAAAAAAAGAAAAAATGCAAATTAAAAACTTAAAACAAACTAGTAGTAAAGAAACTTTACACTGTTTTGGAGGTATCATTTGTTAGTTACCCTCTTGAAGTGTCAAGAACTAATCGAATGTTGTTTGGCCATGCTCCAAATTTCTGTTTCGAACACCAACAGTCTGTAAGTAGTTTAAGAAAGTGTTGACAACGATTAATGGTATTTTATTTATCACATTATTAATATTTCCTTTAACATACTTCATTTTAAGTATAGAGTATGAATAAAAAGAAAATACAGCTAAAGTATTTGTATCAGGCAATAATAAGTAGGAGTACAAAGGAAACATAGAGCGCCTATGTATTCATAAGTAGTAACACTCAAACTTCCAAATACATAGAGATATTTAGGTAAATCTACCGTAAATTCGAGATAAAAAAGTTGGTGAATATTGTACCTTATTTCAGGATCAAGGATAATAATAATAATAATAATCTGTTTAGCAAATTTAATTTCATTTCACACCTAAAATACAACTCAGAATACCACTGAGGTATATTGAGTTGGATTTCAGTTTATTTCAAACTTGATACATAAAATATATTACATAACTATGGATAATATTTTCTTCAAAATAAAATTTGCTATGCTAATGGATTTTATTGATCTAAAACGTTAAGCCATTCCAAATACTGGGGTAGACAGAGATCTAGACAAAACGTCCTTTCGTCCCTCCATTTAACGAAGAAGTTTTTGAGACAACATGACAGGTTGTGAGTCTGTCTAAAAAACGCTCTTGGAATGAACATCCTACCTAGGCATCGTATTCAGATCTCTTGATTCGAATCCCGATCACCCAACTACTCAGCTATCATGACTCTCAAACGTTAAGCAGGTAGTTAAATAGGTAGAGCATTTGACGTAGCATTTTAGCTGTTCCACTTAAGCACTACGTTGTATACCGCGCAGTATAGAAAATATTTACAAAATTAAGCAGAAATATAATTTCTTTTTTTGTGCGCAGAGCGTTGAGAAAAATCGTTGAGCACAGTGCTTAAGAATTAAAATAAAGACAGTAGCAAATCGGACTTGAACAACAGAAAAGAATTACAAAAATATTATTAACGCCCCTAGTTCTGTTAGTTGGCCGAGTAGTAAAAAAGAATACCAAACCATTTTGATAAAATATGATGTATTTTATCAAAATGGTTATCTTTTACTGTCCAAGCAATACAACTTTGGAATGATTTACCACTCAATATTCAAAAGGCACAATCTCTTAAAATTTTTTAAAGTCTACTTAATGATTATTTTTTGGCACTCTCAAGTTAATAAATTATTGTTTTCCTATATATTTTTCCAAATTTCCTTCTTTTCTTTCCTTCACTGTGTTCGTATTTACACATATGTTAAAATATTAAAATGTATGTACGTATGTATAAGTATGTGTGTGTGTATGTATGTATATATGTATGTATATGTGTATATATATGTATGTGTGTATGTGTGTATATATGTATGTGTATATATATATATATATATATATATATATATATATATATATATATATATATATATATATATATATATATATATATATATATATGTATATATATATATGTATATATATATATATATATATATATATATATATATATATATATATATATATATATATATATATATATATATATATATATATATATATATATATATATATATATATATTGTATTTCGATGTATGTATTTGTGTATATATTTATATATAGTAAATTTATCTATATATTACATAGTCAATTAAAGAAATATTTTTAATTGTTAAATTTTTGTTGTATTAAAATTGCCCCTATCCTATTTAATAGAGCTAATATTCCTTTAATACCCGGTTCGTCAGGCAGAAATCGCTTAAAGCGATATGACCACCGTTTGTAGTTTTAAGGTCTCCGAAATTGTAATAATTAATTCTATAAGACTATGTACAATAAAGAATTATCTATCTATCTATCTTATCTATGAATTTATGTCGTCTAAAGTGAGAGGTATCTGATAATGCGTCTCCAACACGCTAGCAAAGCGTGGATATTATGACAAACTTAAGGGAGAGGGCTATCTTCTGCAGTAGACGTTTATAAGGCGTTAAGTATCTTAAGTAAGGTGTTTCTTCATAGGACAGTTCACATAGGTATTCAGTACGAACCTTAGACATCGGGATTCACTTCTAACCCCTCGGCTATCGTTTTTAAAATTAAATCCATCAATTTTCATATTATCCTACTAATTACTACTATTGCATCCAATTAATTTTCGAAAATTCCATTATTCCAAGAGACTCTAGTGTGTTCAGTTATAAAATGAAATATTGGAACATTTCGTTTACTGGCGGAGTCTATTATAGAAGGAAATCCCACTGTGCTTCCGAATAATTTATGTCTCATGTGTACGTATTTCACAACGTATAGAATTTTTAGGTCTGAGAATTACTTTTACCAAGGCATAGTTAGCTACTAGAGAATTGATTTAAAAAAGAAAAAAAATCTAAATATTGACTTCTCCAGCTTTATTTGTCGAAATAAAAAAAAATCAAAATGAAAACAAATAAAAATATAAGCATAAATATGTTAATAAGACATCTTTTGTAACTTATACCTTGCTATTACATACGTATACTTGTCGATACTAAATACATCTCTATGAGAATCGAACTCTAATCTCCAGATTTGAATTTGGATTATAATAATATCTATATATATATATATATATATATATATATATATATATATATATATATATATATATATATATATATATATATATATATATATATATATATATATATATTTTTTTTTTTTTTTTTTTAATAATATCTAAAATGTAAAACATTCTCATACACTCGTGTGACTAATTTATTGTACTTAAACTTTCGAACTAATTTAACTTTGCTTCCGTTTGTATTGTTCCGTGAATTTATTACTTTTAAAAGCATTGATGAATGATAATAAGGTTTCCGCCAACACAGTTCAAATTAAAATACCTCTGTGGGCGAGTTGCGTACACACCGGTTTTCAAGGCTCGCTTTAAGGGGTTCAATTCCTGTTCGGTTAGAAAAACCTTTTTTTTTATTGTGTAGGGTATAAAAACGAGTTAAAAATCCACCTGATAATAAGGGACGGATGAATAATATCGTCATTTACAAATAGTTTAAAACACAGATATTAGTAGATACCTACATCAATTGTTTTGATGTTAGTGTAGCTGTTTTTTTTAATTATTTGATTAGAAATAGGTCAATGTAGAACTGACCCTCTTGGGGTGGTTACTAGTTGTGACAATTTAGTCTCTTTAACCCGTTTCTTCTTCTTCTTCGTGTGCATCTGATCTCGAGATCTAGACAACTTTTTAGCCCTTTGACCCACATATCAACGGAGCACATTTTGGATGACGTGACAGGGATGACAAATTGTATATAGTTTTGGAATATTCATTTATTATTCATTGCCAAAATTTATTGCCTTTTAAATACATAATTAATTTTATAATTTCTGGTATATATGACGGAGGTTGTCAGTTAAATATATACATACAGAATAATTATAAGGCAAGTATTTTTAACAGTTTTTTTTTAATATTTTACTAAATTTATTTCATAGAGTTATGTACATTTTTTAACATTTTAATCGTATTTTTATTTAAGTTCCGAAAACAATTGGCATTATGAAATATACTTGTATTTCGCTGTTCTGTTCAAGTAACTTGACAGTTCAATTATCTTTACGCGAGCTGTGATTCCAGTTCTGTTCCTGAAGCAGGCGGTCGTTATTTGCTTGGGAAATGAGAAACGATGGTTTCAAGAAATAATTGGTCTGCAAGTGATTGGGTACTGATAGTTTTTTCTTTGTTGTGGTTTTATCGGGGCTATTTTTTAAATATATTTAAATACAACGTAATAATTTCTTCCTTTCTACTATTTTAATTCCTATGTGTTAGGCTAGATCATAATTTTGCTCTTCCATTTCCTCCACGTCCATTCCTACTTTCTTATTTCCAGATAATCTATAGGACTTGGTAATGCACCTGTATTTGCCGGATGCTCTAACTTGATGGCCTGTAAAATTCAACTGTAAGAAATCGGGCTCGCTTGACAAGGGGATTGTCGTTGGCACTACCAGAATCTACAAAGGCCTTAGATTCTGACCGGTTTGATTTAATTTGGTCTTGTATTTTTAGAGATGATTGTACTGACATTCACCGAAAGCTAGTGATATTTTTCAGGCTTCTCATGAACCAAAGGCGTCATTTAACGAGATCCCAATCTCATGTCACTATCACTCCGGTCACCATCATATTAAGATTGTGTTTAGAAGTAACCTTGGACACTGGTAAATATCTTCGGTGGAAGGTGGGTTGAAGGGAATTAATTGTCTAGACTAGGCCTTTTTCTACCATTGTATTGGGAATGGCTTAAAGATATTTTAATATTTTAATATAATGTGAAAAGTGCACGCCTTGCAATACATAACGCAGTGTTGGTACCGATTTTGAACAAGCATAAAAGCAGGTTGAATGCAGTGAAGATGCGTTCTCTTGGTAAAATGTGCGGCCATACCCTGGCCGACCGAAAGCGAAACGAAGAGATTCGCAATATGGCAGGTTTGAGAGATGACCTTATCTCAAAAATGGATAAGGGCGTGCTTCGATGGTTTGGGCACGTTGAGCGAATGAGTGAAGACCGAATGGTGAAGAAAATATATAGCAAATTGCTCGAAGAGGGGAGGGTCAAGAGTACTCGGATACCTAGACGTGCTTGTATGAAGAAGATGATGAATCTGAAAGAAGCGAAAGAAGTATGTAGGGATCGTGACACTTGGCGATCTGTTCTCTCTGGCTACCCCGTCAGGGATTATGCGTGAAGATAAATAAATAAATAAATATATAATATTTTTAAAAATTTTCGTACTTCCACCGAAGACAGTATTCAGTTAGAATTAGAGGTAGTAAAATGGATAACATCTTTATTTTATATATTTATTATTTGCATTTATTATCGTATTATGTTATACATACATATCGGCCACTTAAAGTTCACTGCAGGACATAGGACTCTCCCATAGGGAGGATTTGCCACAATCGCCACGGTTGGCAAGCGGATTGGCGATCACAATACCAGACCACTCGCACCTCAGACGCTGCTGCCCATATTCGGTCCGATAATTTTAGTCTGATATTTTTAGATGGTTATCCCGCCATCTATCGGTTGCCATAACGGTATTCAAGGCTGTTCCCATTAGTCGCCTCTTGCGACGTCTACGGGAAGAAAGGGAGTGGCAATGTTTTCACGCCGTTACCACACATTTTTAAAAGGTACCAATTTTCAAAAGGTTCGTCTATACATAAAAAATCAGTAAATAAATAAATTTTATTTGCCAATGATTTTCAATAAAGAATGAATCTATGTTGTATAAGCATCATTATTAAGAGTACTGATACAGTATTTGTATTATAATATTTTACTGCTTGAGATCGCTTTTATGTCAATTTTATGTTAGTGTAATTGAATTTTGATATGATTTCTTCTTTACTATGTAAAAGCGAAACCTTATCGAAATTTTGCTGCTATCAAAGCGAAACGAGTAGTTATTAGAAAAATAAAATTCTATTAGCATCCGAATTTTAATATGGATTCAAATTTGCTAATTTTATTACTTATTTATCACACATTGCCCTGCGGAGGTGGTTAGAGACCAATTTAGTTCTTTCGACCTTTCAGCGGAGCTTATTAGAGACAACGGTGATGAGCAGGTTCTTGTTTCATTGGCGAAGCCAATACTACAATACATTTACATAATCACACTGAATACATCAATTCAAATTCATCACACAAACGTTTGCCCTTAGAAAGATTCAAGCCAGCGACCTTTACCTTGAAAGGCAGGGTCATTACCGAGTCATCTATCAACTAGTCTATCAACGTCTTCCGAATTTATGAGTAATAAAAAGAAAAATTTACGTCGGGGATCGGAATCCCGCCCATGTAAGATAATTTTTCTATTATTGCACAAAAATAACTTCACGCCATTCCTAATACAGGGGTAGACAGACGTTGTGGTCCTTTCGACCGACCTTTCGCCGGAGACATTTTTGGGACAATGTGACAGGTGCCTGTCGCCATCTTTCGCCGCTTTCGCCGTCTTTATGTCAGGTTGCGCCATTTTTAAGTCTTTATGTCATGTACATAGGTTTTAAAAAATCCCATTGGTACGAGCCCGCCACTTGGGGATCGAACTTCGACTTTCGACTTCTTGACACGAATTTCGATCACGCGGCTATCGTCTAATTATTGTAACAACGTCTGAGATGCGAGTGGTCTGGTACGATCGCCAATCCGCTTGCGAAGCGTGGCGATTATGGTAAACCCTCCCTATGGGAGGGGCTTATGTCCTGCAGTGGACTTTATGAATGTATGTATGTATGTATGTATTTTAAGAATATCCTTTTAGCAAATTGTTTTGTCTTTTATTTACATAATTAACAATAAGTATTTTACAATAAGTATTCCATATCCATAGGTAAAAAGAGGTTTTCAAATATTCCGTTATTAATGGGTAATAAAAAATTGTTAAATAAAATTTTAAAGTGCTCTTAAAACATATTACAATTTAGAAAATTTACCGTGCATTTCCTAAATTTCAAATAGAGTGGCCGTAAAGTTAAAGCTAACGAACCATGTTGTTACACTCACTGACTAAAATTTTAGAAACAACTTATTTTACGCTTTACTCACCTTTATTTTTGCGTTTTATTATAATTCGTCATCATAATAATCAAAAGGGCCCATAAAAGTAGACTACAGGATAGAGGGCTCCACCGTAACTATAAGCAAGCAGA
>JAGSMR010000054.1:972500-1030000 GCA_029286605.1 Sericinus montela
TATCAAAGTAAATAATAAATTTTATAAATAACCCCTTGGAAAACTTCACTTACCATTCCATGTACTGAGGGAGCAGAGGTCTAGTCAATTAAATACTTTCGACCAACCTTTCAGCAAATACATTTTTAGTGACAGACAGTCAGACTTTCAACGGAACAGATGGTGGGTCTGTCGCCGTCTTTATGTTCAAGCCAACGATAGAGAGATAAGTTATTATTGTTATCACGAAGAGTTATTGTACGTGATAAAAATATTGGAGAATACTTCCGTGGAGAACTAAATCACAACTTTTGCCAAATACTACCTCCACCGTTATATTTTTTTCATAAACATTCAACGTATACAACAATACCGAATCAGTTATAAGAATATAATGTAGTTTCAGTAAGTAACTATAATTTATTAATTAATAAGGATATTGTATAGTTTGACGAACTCCGTTGACGAGTGTATACCGGTTTTCAAAGTGTCGACTGCTATGTGGTCCCGGGTTAGATTCCCGGTTGGGTCAATGTATAAAACACTACATTTTCTTGGGTTTTGGTCTTTGTTACCTAAGTTGTTTGTAATTCCATATTACAAGTGCGTAAGTGCTTAACAGACAGACAGAAAGACAAACAAAAATTGGAAAAAAAAATGTTATTTTGATGTATGTACCGTATATATAGTATACATGTAGTAAAAAACTGTTACTTTAATATTACAAACAGAAACTCCAATTTTATTTATATGTATATAGATTTTTATGCCCAAAACCAAAAATCTAAGCGTAGTCATTACCCTTTGACTTAAATTATGTGAGACGTGACTGTAAAAAGAACCAACTTTTTTTTACATAAATATGAGAAAAGGAAAGCCTGAAAAAGGATGACATAATGATCACAATTTATGTCATCCACCATTTCCACGCTTCCCAGGTGAGTCGTAACACACAAGAATGGCTTCTTTATGTGAATATCGTCGATAGCTATACTAATCTTCCTCTACTTTAACTTATAACTTCGTTTTGGCTTTTTATGTTATCGATCTTGGATAAAATTTTAATGACTTTTAATTTATAAACGTGTTGTAATGGGCCCTACCAAAATAAGGATTTCTTTATTTACACAATTCTAAATAACCACAAGAAGTTCAAATTTAGATTCAAATTATTTTATTTTTCGGTTGTAGTAAAAAAGAAGTTCTTCTAATGCCTAAAGTCCCCTAGAATCTTTCTATGTTGAGTTTAAAATAATTTATGAATGTAAAATGTTCCGATTTTCTTTCGATTAAGTTTTTTATGTTATATTCTCTATTTCTCTGTTTATTATATATTATTTTTGTGTGTGTCGTCTAGAAAATGCAACTGTGTATGTAGTAAAGTCATATGACTAGAAAGCATTAAGAATTACATTAGGATCTAAGTTAGTTCCCATGAGCATCACACTTGATAAGCGGATTGGCAATCGCAGCACCTGACACCTCGCACCTTAGACGCTACTGCTCGTCACCGGACTGCTAAATTTTGGTCTGGCAGTTTTTGAGATGCTTTACTCGTCATTTTTAGGTCGCCATTACCATTTTGACGGCTTTTTTGTCTCTTACAATACCCACGGGGCTAAAGTCCGTTATAAATTTTTACGACGATACTACCACTGAACAACTCAATAACATTGATAACAAATATAAATATATCTTCACGCCATTCCCAATACTGGGACAAATGTAATTTTTGGGACTACGTGACAGATGGTGAGGCTGTCGCCGTCTTTATGTCCAAGCTAACAATATAAAACTTATACAAGTTTACAAACAACCAATGGTACGATGGGGATCGAACTCGGGTCTCGTGACTAGTTAGAGGTCCAAACAAATTTGTTCTTTCGACCAACATTTCACTGGAATTTAATTGATTTTGACGCTCTATTTTGGCGATACAAATCGTACATAACTTTCGAAAAAAAAAAAAACTGTTTGGTGCGAGTCTTATTCCTCGGAATCGAAATCGGGTCTTTTTATTCACATTCTGACCTCCACTCGACTACCGTAGCAATCATAGGATACCTTTTATTTCAAAATATTTACTAGTATTAGAATTATCATGGCATTTATTCATATCAAAGCAATGGACTTAAGTCACAAGCAACAGAATGTCTGTTATACACAAGAGCTGCTTGAAATAAATATCAAGATAAAAGTAGCTCTGGCCCCTTTCCAGGTACAAGGTATCTCCAGGCTTGCCCTTTGTTTAATCACATTACGTTCGGTTCAGCGGTTCTATCATAATTATGTAACAAACAGACGGATTAACTTTTGGATTTACAATATATCAAGCTGACCCGTGCATCTCAATCAGCGACATATTTATGAAATTAATAAACAAAACATATGTTTTAGCTACGTTCATATTTACACATTAGCCGCATCGAACCATATAATTCGAATCATAGTATTTTACCCTAGCTACGGAGTATGTGCACGTAGATATGTGCAAATAGAATAGATCCATCTGCTGACGAATTTAAAAAATAGTATAAGTTTTAATTTTTAATATATAAAATTCTCGTGTCACGATGTTTTACACTCCTCCGAAATGGCTCGACCGATTTTCGTCAAATTTGGTGTGCATATCGCAAACCTAACTGCGAATCGGACAACATTTATTTCTTACCCCTCTAAATGTTAAGGATGGTCTACCTTCAAATTTATATTTTATTTTTTTAGACAAAATTTATTGTTTTAATTTTTTTAAGATACAACGTACAAAAATACATGCAACCCTAAATTTTCACTCTTCTACGATCAGTACCTATTTTTTTATATGGAAAACAACGTTTTCGGGGACAGTTAGATATTTTACTAAAAAAGATCAGTTTTGATTACGTTTCGATATTGAATTTTCGGAAATGTAAATATATGTGAAAATTCGGAAGTGCAGTTTAGTTATAAAAACTTGGAAGAGCAGTGACCAGCAGCTACGTCTAAGATGCGACCTTCCTTTTTTCATTAATTTACTATCAAAATTTTTTCATTAATTTACTAACAAAAAGCCCTATAAGAAAATTACAATATAAAATTACTTAATTAATTAAATCGAAAAATAGTAATAATAATAAAAATATTTATAATAATAGACCGCTGTTGATAATTTTATACCGTTTATTCTTGCCAGTATGATGTTAATTAACACCTTATTTGAGAAATGCTAAATGGCAAACTGTTTGCGCAAGATAATAATTATTGCGGTTGTGTGATTGCGTAATAAAATTATATGGGATGCCGTTAATGTAGAATCGTGTATTATGAAATTTCATTAAGGTTTTATTAATATTTAGACGTTACTTGTGCCTTAGTCTAATATAATAAATATGACCAACAAAACTTAATTAAGTACACATATTTGCCTGATTCTTAATGAGGATTATATTTTACCAGAAAACGTACATGTATTAGAAAGTAATAATGTTTTACTATAAGATGAAAACTTCAAGTATTTTTTGCTTGTTTATTAAAATATATAATAATAATAAATAAACATCTTCACGCAGTTCCCAATACAGGGGTAGACAGAGGTCTAGTCTAGACAATTAAGTCCCTTCGACCCACCTTCCACCGAAGATATTTTCGGGACAACGTGACAGGTGGTAAGCCCGTCTTTGCCTTTATGTCCAAGCCAACGATATAATTCGTACATAAGTTTTTGAAAAACCCATTGGTACGAGCCTGCCACCTGGGGATCGAACTCGGGTTTCTCGACTCGATTACTCGAATTCCGACCACACAACCACTCGGCTTGGGTGGTTGGGTGGTTTAGACCTCCCTAAAAGTTTTTCAGTTCTTTGTGCTATGTGGCCGGACCAATTCCACTTCTTCGTGCTGATCTTGACTTGACCTTGACTTAATGATTAAAGTAATTACTTTAAGTTTAGCTTTAAGTAATTTCAAGTACGTGTAGTTAAGTAAAAGAAAGCATTCAAACAAATTTTTACTGTTCCTGAACTTAAAAAGTCTTTACATTTTAGATGTATCGCTGGTCGATGAGACAACAAGAAGATATTTCAGTACGAGAAAAGTAGTGATCTTGTATAAATATTTTATTTTCATAGTTCATTTAATTTGTTGTGTGTTTTTTTATAGCAAAGGGAGGCAAACGAGCAGGCGGCTCACGTGATGGTAAGTGATTACCGCCGTCCATGAATACCCGCAATACCAGAGGCACAGCAGATGCGTTGCCGCCCTTAGAGTGCCTCCCCCCCCAGAATTGGCGGAGGGGATGTGTGGGCCTCCGGTTACCTGCACTCACCAGACGAAACGCAGAAGTTTTGTTAGACTTCTACTTCACGCCAGTATTCTGTGAGGTCGTGGTACTTCCCCGGTCGAGCCGGCCCATTCATGCAACAACAATAGCTGATGCGTGACTCCACCACTGCTAAACTGTGTACATAAAGACATTAAAAAAGATTCGTCCTTATGGAAGTCTTAGACTAGAGCAAAATGAATAAGAATTTTCGGTTTCAAAACTTGTCAAAATACTGAAAAAGAGCCTCAGATTATTAATAATATGTTATTCGTACAGATATCTTTTTTGTAAGAAGTTTGCTGTTGTTGGCACTTTATTTCTATTAAATTTACTATGTCGTATTGGTATAAGAATATACCCTACTTTTTCAATTGTTCAAGTCTCAAGAAAGCTTGGCTCTTAGTCGAGAGCTAAGCCTTACTATTTGAAAAGTCTTCTGGCTAGTAGTAGCATAACCAGATAATAATAATAATTATAATAATAATAATAACTCCCTTAACTGGTTACGTTTCGGTGACCTCTTTGGGGAAACCGAGGGTTTTGTCTGTGCGATACAGGATCAGGTTACTAAGACGAACAACTATCAGAGATAAATCCTAAGGGATGGCACCGTCGACATCTGTCGAGCTTGTCGCCATCCTGGGGAGTCGCTTCGGCATGTCATCTCCGGTTGTTCCATGCTTTCTAACTCTGAGAATCTGCATAAATACAACTTAGTAGCTAGGATTTTACATCAGGAGCTCGTCCTTAAATACGGTCTCGCCGGACGGAAACTGCCTTACTATAAGTACTCTCCGGAGGCCGTGCACGAAAATGACCGCGCCAGGCTCTATTGGGATCGGCCCATCATCACGGACAGGACGATTCTGGCAAATAAGCCTGATATCGTGTTGATGGACCGGGCACAGTCAAGGATATTTTTGGTGGACATTACCATCCGAGCTCAAATGCAGAAGGCGGTGCTCCTCGATACAGCTCGCATCGTCCGCCGGTTTCTCTCCCTGTCGCCCAAACCCTCGGCCGTCTGGTCTCCCCTGTCGAGGGCTTCCGTCTGATTGGGTCTTAATATTTATTTATTATTTTTATGTATTTTTATGGGTTCATAACGTATATTTTATAGTACTTTATTTATTTTATTTTATGTATTTTTATTTTTATGTATATAATAGACGACGATAAGACTAGAAAATATAACAAATACCCACAAATAATAATAATAATAATAACAAAGCATCAAATACCTGGCTTACTAAAGGTAACATATCGGTGACACAGAAGGATTTCTTATCGCAATCCAAGATCAAATAATAAAGACACGCAATTACTCCCGGTATATATTAAAAGAACCCATTGAAACAGATAAATGTAGATTATGTCACCGTACCACCGAAACAATTGACCATGTCACAGGAGGTTGTGGCGCATTAGCCAATAAAGAATATACACACCGCCATGACAACGTAGCCAAACATATACATCAGCAACTTGCTCTTAAACACAAACTTTTAGACACGTATACGCCCTATTACAAATACAAACCCACAAATGTGCTGGATAATGAAAATTCCAAGTTATACCGGAACAGAGACATAATTACAGATCAAACAATTCTTAGCAATAGACCAGATATTACTTTAACTTTAAAATCTTCTAAAACTACATAACTAATAGACATATCTGTACCCAACACTAACCACCTTAAACAAAAACACACAGAGAAGATCCAAAAATACATACCTCTTGCTGCTGAAATAAAACAAATCTGGCATCAGGATGATGTAAAAGTAGTCCCTATTATAATTTCATCCACTGGTCTCGTCCCCAAAATACTCCGTAATGCCCTTAAAATATTGGAGCTTGAAAAGAATACATACATACCACTTCAAAAATTCATAGTAATTGATACTTGTTCGATAGTTCGCCGTTTCTTAAACCCATCGTCCCTGACTTTGCTCTGCCCACCAGAAAGTGATTTACACAACACAACATAAAAAAAAAACACTTAACTGATTCCACGTCAAGGAATAGAAGGCTTGGCTAAGCCCGTCTCTGTTTCTCTTAAAATTACCAGCTCTATAGTTGAGTTAAACTAAGCTTTCATAATAATAATAATAATGGTGGCCATTGTGACATCAATCTCAATCTCATCAGGATCAAGCAGAGGACTTTCACTGACACTTAAGTTACTTGGGACAAAGTGACAGTTGATGAGTCTCCCATGTTCTCTCTGTCAATGTTGTAAGTTTTCTTTCAAACAGTGAGTATAAAGTGATTGTACGTGGGTCTTTTAATTCGAAATCGAATATCATACAACTACTAAGCAATCAAAACTAATGAATACTTATATATCACATTTACACGTATTTATAACACATTTACTTATATGTAATATACATTCACTTAATATTGTATCTTAATTATGTAAATATATAAATGCTACATTTATAACGTGTTCGAAATACATGTTAAATCCCGTTAGCTGAAAAGGAAATGTTTTTTTTTTCAGCTTTAATAATATTTCATTCAATTCTTTTATTATTTCCATATTGTTAAAAACAGAGCCAACAAAACCAGGGTCGCCGGGTTTCCGTACCCAGTTTAACGGAGAAAGGGGATGTCCGAAAGATTTATTAAATTCTGCCGAAATTCACAAATATACGGCCTCAGAACGATCCTCGTAGAAAATTGAATTCGAATTTAAATGTAAGTCTCTGATTTTATAATCAATTTGCATTTTTATGTGAATAAATATTTTTTTTATATAATTATTTTCATCATCATCATGATAAATGTTCACCGTAGGATTAAGACCTCTCCCGTACGGTTTGCCACAATCGCCATGTTTGGAAAGCTGATTGGCGGTTGCAGTACCAGATCCCTTGCACTTTAGATGGTGTCCATCATAGGCCTGCTCAATATTGTTCGAGATAGTTATTCCGCTATCTAATGTTAGCCAGTTGTATTTTCAAGTTCCTTGGTGAGATATTTTTATGACGTAACCATATGGATGATTTGTTATGTATTGTTGTTTTTAATTTTTGCTAGGATCCTAGATTCTATGAGATAGCTTTTCCCTACTAACATAAAACCTGGGGCCTCTGATTGACCGATGGGAAACGTGATAATAAATTCTGACGTCAATACCATACGGCAGCAATAAAACTTGAAATGTTGTGAAATCCTCGAATCGAATATTTAAGTAAGAAATATTTGAATTTTAGAAATTTAAATTTTAGAGAGCTTCCTGGGTGCTTGCCAAGAGTGTCATAGGTAAATTTTATCACTGGATTTTCTAAAATTACGTTAATGGTAGAAGTCTCTGCCAAACATCTAACTTTAGAGATCTTTTATTTCTGTTGCTCAAACACTATAGCTATAAAATGTGAATTTTAATAGAAGAGTATTCACTATTCTTCACCAATTACTACATCAACCCCATACGGTGTTGATGTAGTAATTGGTGAAGACGATACGTTAACGAAGAATGATAGAGTACAAAATAAAAAGAAAATAAGAATAATAAAATAAATATCTTCACGCCATTTCCAATACAGGGGTAGGCAGAGGTCTAGTCTAGACAACTAAGTCACTTCAACCCACCTTCTATCAATGATATTTTGGGATAACGTAACAGGCGGTGAGCTCTATGCCGTCTTTTATGTCCAAGCCAAAGATATGAATCGTACATGAGTTCTGAAAAAACCCATTGGTACGTGCCTTCCACCTGGGGATCGAACACGAGTCTCTCGACTCGAATTTCGATCACCCAACCACTCGGCTATTGTGGCTTTTAAGAATAATAAATAAAAGCCTTTGAAATTCTACTGCAGGATTTAGGCTACTCTCATATGAAGGATTGCCGTAATGGCCAGTTGTTGAGTGTTATCAGGCAATTCCCATCGTATACTTTAACGTTAACGTTTTGTCGACTCTCGCTCTAACGTGTGGATTAATATCACACGCTTACATATTTTTATTCCGCCATATAGCAGGATAGCGATTGTTGTGTTTAGGTTGAAGTTCCAGCTAGTGTTATTCCGGATCATGAGACATTCCAATCTGTAACCTTTTGATATGAGTTGGTTGAGGTATTATGGGTTGCAGTAGGCTCTTACCATCATATAGACTGTTAGCTCGTTCTGCATCCTACTCTATGGGTGTGACGGTGATATCTACCGACACTGTCACCCGTCAGTGGACTCCTTAATATTATATAAGTATTGATACTTAAAATGCCAGCATTTTGCTTATGCTACTTAAGCTACTTATGTACATTTTGTATTTTGCTCGGGCACTAAGCTTTGCTAGGTGACAGATCTGTCACGACGTCCACAATAAGCTGTATTGAAATACAGGCGACTTAACTGTATGGGTCTCTGACCATTCGATACTACAGATGCGGTGACCGTGACCTGGTTTCAAATAACGTACGATTTCATAAAAAGAAACTACTGTTAAATACTACAGTCACCACTACGTTTATTCATTAATATTCAACATACATAGTAATATCGAATCAGTTATGTTAATAAGGAATATAATGTAGTTTAAGTAAATTACTATAATTTACAAATAAATAAGGATATTGTACAGATATTACAGTTGTAATAATTATATAAGTTGTTGTTATGACTATTTTGATTTTTTAGTGTGGAAATAGGAAAAATAAACACAATAAGTCTATTGATTCGAATTCCAATCACCCAACTATCCGTCTTTTCTAGGTAAAAGGTGACTTATAGAGTAATAGATAGCGGTATCTAGTGTAATAACACTATATTTTATTTCGTATTTATTTGTCTTCACGCAATTTCTCGTTACTGGGGAAGGCAGATGTCTACACAATGCAGTCCTTTCAACCCACTTTTCACCGAAGCCTATTTGTGGCAGGTAGTTTGCTTGTTATATTAGTGTCCAAAGTAACTTTACTTACATACATTCATGTTTCTATAGATCAATAATCATATATACATAAAAGATCCTTGACTTGAGTAAATTTTTTTGCCTTTTGGTGTTTGAACCTGTAGCCATTTGCTTCGAAAGCAAGTTCGCTAGAAACTAGGTTATCGAGTCACCTACATATTTATTAAGTATTGATTTCAATATATACCTGGAAATTAAAACGAGATCTAAAAGCAAAATTTATTTAAATATAAAATTTTGTATTTTTGAAAGGATGGTCGCAAGGACTTTCTACTCAAACCTTTGTACCTCAAAATACAAAATATTGGCATAAAAGAAAAATACAAAATATTGGCCAAATAGTAGTAATGTTCACCGATAATCCGACTTAGAAATGTTCGTTTAAAATAATAAGATTCAATATAAGATACTGAATGAAGGTGAATTTGGAAAATTTTAAATTACATCGGAAGGGAAAAAGAGTAGTCAGCGACGCGTTAAATGATAGTCGGAACTGTAGTCAGCAGGTGTAACAAAGTGGTTTGTTAGCTTTATCCCGAAACAAACGAAAATACTCTCGATTCAATTATTTCGATTCGATTCGAGAAAAAGATTTGATTGATCAATTCATAATTTATCTAAAAACAATATAAAAATATAATTTTTGTTAAGAAATTCGTACTTATTTGACAATATAAAGATAATGATCCTAACGTAAGATTAATGATAATAGATAGTGTTCAGAACTAGGGTTTTAAAAACCCTTCTCAGTGATACAATTTTACGTCTTTTTTTAGGCCTATGCCCTGCGGTGCATTACTTATACATTGCATTACTTATAAATTATACACACAAAAAAAAGTAAACGTGTAAATAAGTTATTCCCCGCTGCTTTCTTAGGGCGACTGAGAGAAAATCTTGGAAATTTTCTTGACAAATTACGCGATAGCTTAGACATGTTTGGCAGCTCCTAACCGTTGAAGTACTACAGAGTGTGCAGAATGGGTTATGTGCCAAATAACAAGGTACATATATGTGTATACTCGATATCTGCCTGATTAGAATTCGAGTCAAGATACCCGAGTTCGATCCCCAAGCTTCGTATCAATGGGTTTTTCAAAAACTATGAACGATTTATATCGTTGACTTGGACATAAAAATAGGTTGGTCTAAAGGAATTAATTATATAGACCTCTGTCTACCCCATTATTGAGAATGGCGTGAAGATGTTTATTCTCAAATCCCAAAGTAGCTTATTCACTTGTGTTACGGAATCAGAAACAACGAAGATACCGCTCAGACCATACCAAACGCAAAGACCCGAGAAAATGTACGCCTCATGTCTTGAGACCTCAGAGTTGTCGATACCATGAAAACTGGTGTGTGTACACACTCCGTCACGGATGTTGTTATAGTAGTAATAAGTTATATATTTTGTTATTATGTCATAGATTAACACAGTGAATAATTCTATATTAATAAAAAAAAAATAAACAATATGGCCCCGCGAACTTAGCACCATCTAAAAATAAATTGTATGTATATATAATAAATTGAAACATCTTTATGAGCGATTATCAATCTCATCAATATACCAATTCTAATTCATTGAGATGAAATATTTTATCTCGAATTGAAATTTGAACGCGAATTGAAATATTTTTCAACATTTCATTTGTACTTTTTATCGATTTCTTTTTTCATAAACCATTCCTATCCCAAGAATATAAAAGATAGCTGAGTAGTAAACCTGCCTTCGAAGCTAAGAGATTCGGGTACGAATTCCGCTAGCGGCAAACACTATGTGTTGAATATGAATGTAATATACGTATGTGTATTTGAGTTCTCGAGTTATATAAATTTATATGTATTTATAAATGTTTATACATGTAAATATATATGTATGTAAATATTTTGTATCTTTAGCTTAGACATTAAGACGACGATAGGCCTACCACAGGTCACGCAATTCCCAAGACAGGGGTAGACAGAGGTCTTGTCTACACAATTAAGTCCCTTCGACCTACCTTCCACCGAAGACACTTTCGGGACAACGGGACCGGTGGTGAGCCCGTCGCCGTCTTTATGTCCAAGCCAACGATATAATTCCTACATAAGTTTTTGAAAAACCATTTGGTACGAGCCTTCCACCTGGGAATCGAACACGGGTCACTTGACTCGAAATTCCGACCACCCAACCACTCGGCTATTGTGACACATGACACGTTTTCTCAAATATGGATCAGTGAAAATGGGTCGAAAGGACATCATTTTCTGGGCCTTTGTCTTCCGCAGTATGAGAAATTTACATTAAGATACAAAAAAAACAATGTATTGCTGTAAACAAATAATAAGTGAATAATAAAAATTATGAACAATTAAAAAATAAATTATAGTCGAGTATTCAAAAAGATTGAGCCTCTTTCGAAAGATAAACGCACAGCGATTGATTTTTATATGTTATCTATAGAGACGTAGTCTTTGATTTTTTCTCTTTTTAAAATAATATTGTCAGCATAAGCTGGAAGAGTGCAGCGCAAGCACTTTGTTAAATTAATGTAGGTAGAAGGATTAAGGGACCTGTGTCAAGGGGTGTAATAATGTTTAAGGCACAATTATATTCGTTGCTTCCAGCATTGTTTGTCAAATACCTACCTATTTTATAAAACAAATTAATTAAAACGTAGACAAGGAAACTTATTACCTATATATTTATATTCTTTTTTAAATCTTCCTAGAAATTTGGTCGTCATATTTCAGAGTGCCAACTAAGACTAATAAATCAGCATTATCATCACTAACATAACGAATCCTCATTATGATAATGTATCATTATAAGGACCCGTACAAGAGGGTTTGCCGTAATCATCACGCTTGGCGCTTGCCCATTGGCGATCCCAGTACCAGATACGTTGTACTATGCTGGTGCCCTTCCCAAAGAGCCTGTACCTTTCTCATAGGCCGGCAACGCATCTGCTATGCCTCTGGTATTGCGGATGTTCATGGGCGGCGGTAATTACTTACCACCACCGCAACGTCGAATTTTTTTTCACGCAAATCAATTCACATTTTTTTTCAGTGTAAATGTAGTTAAAGGTATCAAATCTTTTTATTAAATTTATTTCAAAGATACGTCCTTGGTATAACTAGAGATGAAGGTTTTTCATACATCGGAAAACAATTATTGTAAAAAGTGCTATTTTTTATTAGGTTTAAGTCGTGTGATGTTGTGTGAAATTACATTTTAAAAATTTTCATAACTGAAGAAAATATTACATAAATTTTATTTCCAAATATTTAATGTTATCACATGTTACTTTACCGTTTCTACTAAGTCACGACAACATTAAGAGAGAGCGACGGTACTGCACTTACCACATTTTGACTCAAGTGATAACGTTCGTTCTAACTTGACAGGCGCTTAGTTAGTCGCACTCTAAAAGACCTTACTTTGCGCGATATGATGGTGACAGATATGAAAATGGAAGATAATGGCGAACACTATTAAGCAACGAGGAAAGCTGAGCATCATTGTATTCCATTCGAAATTTAAACTTGTTACTTGAAGGTGTTATTCTTAATTCTAAGACTTTGGAATACATTTTAACGTTTACGAAAAAGTAAAAAGTGCATTTAATAATATATACATATCTATCCTTCTTATAAGTGTTATCGATGACTGGGTAGGCAGTGATCCTACATATCTGATATACAACTTTAGCAGAAATTTTAAACATTCTAGTAATTTCTATTCTTATAATAAAATAAAAATCTTCTAAATCGACAATTGTTGTAACTAAAATTTAAATTATTTGTGTGCATGCATGTGTATGTACATATATGTAGATATTAGTATTTTAATAAAGATCGCGATTTTTCTGTAATTAGCTTAAGAACAATTCTTTAACATTATTTAATGCGTTTAACAAAAAACATAGGAAAAAATATGTCAATGACATGCGCGCATGTCCTTTCACATTTTGTACCTATATCCTAGATGTCTTTTTGTCTATGTGACATTCTGAAGGTTTCGTTTTATATCTTCGTATGTATAAATACTCGTATATACATACTATACCACCACATAACTGCCCATAAATAAATTATAAATAAATAAATATCTTCACGCAATTCCCAATACAGGGGTAGACAGAGGTCAAGTCTAGACAATTAAGTCCCTTTGACCTACCTTCCACCGAAGATATTTTCGGGACAACGTGACAGGTGGTGAGCCCGTCGCCGCCTTTATGTCCAAGCCAACGATGAAATTCGTACATAAGTTTTTGAAAAACTCATTGGTACTGCCACCTGGGGATCGAACTCGGGTCTCTCGACTCGAAATTCCGACCACCCAACAACTCGGCTATCGTGACTTATATAAATAAATAAATTGATTTATAATACCCAAATGAAATAAACTTTCTCTACTTCTTTCTCACTTTCTTTCTATCCGAAACTGCTTATTTCGAGCATAAAGAATTCGGTTAAATAATAATTAAAATAATATTAAAAAAAATGTTTAAGTTAATTACTTAGTAGTTGATCAACTACTACTAAGTAATTAACATAAACATTACTACTAAGTAATAAACAACTTTGTCTATAATTGATATTTTTTAATCAGACTTTTTTTTTAAATTAACGTAACGTACAAATTATTTTGACTTTGTTCTTAACAAATAGTTATTAATTGAATACCCTCGTTATTATTATTTTCAATAAATAGCCATAAAATATACAATATTATACACAAATTAATTTTGAAACATTTTCGTAATAGAAAATTAATAATACCTTTAATAACTGTCATTCAGTTAAACGATATTTCAAAGACTTTTGTATTAATATCTCTTTGTCCCTAAAGTTTGTATTTAATCACTTTGAATAATAATGAAATTTAAATTATAAAATAGTAACTAACTTAGTAAGTGGTTACATACATACACACATACATACATAACGGCCTGTTAAAGTCCACTGCAAGACAAAGGCCTCTCCCATGAGGATTTGCCATAATCGCTCCGCTTGGCAGGCAGATTGGCGATCGCAGTACCAGACGACTGGCACCTCAGACGCTGCTGCCCGTTTCGGTATGATTATTTTTGTCTGATATTTTTAGAGATAGTTATCCTGCCATCCATCCGTTGCCATAACAATATTCAAGGCTGTTTCCCTAAGTCGCCTCTTACGATATCCACGGGAAAAAAGGAAGTGGCAATATTTTTGTACTGACACGGTTGTTACTATTCCGTGCAAACAACATCTAGCCACTAATTACTGATCTTCTATTTCAATTGTTTTTGGGATGAAATGTCTCACTGGAGGTGCATGCAAATCCTCGGTCACAGTTTTCTGGATGCTGTTGTTACTCGTCCGCACCATCCTTATCAGTAACGGAACTCTATTCCGAATGACAACATGAAAACCGTCACTTTGACGTGTGACGCAACGTATGACGCGCTCCATGGTCAAGTACACCGGTTTTAATGGTGGTTTTTCCCGGTTGGGTCAATGTAGAAAATACTATGCGACATTTTCTCGGGTCTGGGAGTCTGTGGTATTTTCGTTGTTTCTGATTCCATAATACAAGTGCTTAAACTGTTTACTTTAGGATCAGAGCAATGTATGTGATGTTATCCATGTCTATGCTTTAATTTAAATAAAAACCATATAAATGTTATTATACTGAACACGCAGAGTATTTAGCGATTTAACATATGGCATATGCGCTTTGTAAAGCACCAACATATACATAGGCCTAAACCTGCTGTGGATATTTACGGTTGGTTATGTATGTAGGTATTTACACAAGCCCTAATGTAACAAAAGATATTCGTGCGTGTTTCTGAGCAGTTTCATCCTTTGTAGGATAAATAAAAAATATATTTCTCTTGTTTATTCAATTCTAGTATCACGTTAATGGAAAGTGAACATACAATCTTAATACTTTATACACACTAATTGAGCTAATTGTGTTAATCTATACAATGGTAATTCTTCATACTGGAACAATTTGGACAATAAGTAATAAATAAATACATAAATAGATAGGGGCAACATTACAGACATTGCTCTGATCCCAAAATAAGCATCAGGAACAATAAGGAATCTGAAATAAAGAAGGTACCTGAAACATCCAAACCCGAGAAAATGCAGAAAAAGTGTTTTTAAATTGACCGGACCGGGAATCGAACCTGGGACCTCAGAGCTGGCACCGTGTAAACCGGTTTGTACGCCACTATACCGATACCCATGAAAATGCTAATGGTTACCGACAGCTGAGTCGCACTCTTTTAATCGGACTTATAAAAAAGGAGAAGGTTCTTTATGTAGCTTTATGTTGTTTTAGATTCAAGTATAACTATTTTATTTTGTATTTTGTTGCGTATCGCAAACACAACAATCATCATCTGGATGAACTGAATGATATAAAATAAATAAAAATTAAATTTAATTGAAAATAATCGAAGACACAATAACCTTGAATATTGAAAAAAGACTAAAAAAATTACAAGAAACTGCGAAACAATTTATAAAATAAAAATCCATAAGACAGATCGAGACAGCTGAACGTGATCAAATACGTTTCATAAGAAAACGATAACGTTTTTCTTTTATAAGAAATAATAAGCGTGACTAATTGAATCTGAAGGTTTCAATAATTGAAAGGGTTCGGAATTTAATATAATTTATTTTTTAAGGGTCTAGTGTGTGTTAATCAAACTGTTTTTGTATTTGGTTTGCGTAATTTTAAAGCGCAAGTCATGATAGCCGAGTGGTTGGTTGTCGGAATTTCGAGTCAAGAGACCCGATTTCGATCCCCTGGTGGCAGGCTCGTACCAATAGGTTTTTCATAAAAAAAATTATGTACGAATTATATAGTTCACTAGGACATAAAGTCGGCGACGAGCTCTCCACCTGTCACGTTGTCCCGAAAATATCTTCGGTGGAAGGTGGGTCAAAGGGACTTAATAGTCTAGACTAGACCTCTGTCTACCCCTGTATTGGGAATTGCGTGAAGATATTTATTTATTTATTTACTTTATTTTTATTTTAAAGCGCATTTAATAGTCTGAGTACTTTTAACGTAAGTCTAGCGGACGCTACACAAAGATTATTATCTTTATTTGTAAAAGATAAGTAATATTTTTACCAACATATAACCTTACCTTAAGATTTTTATGGGCGAAAGTGGCGAACAAGTAATTAGTTCACTGAATGGCAAGTAACTATCGACGCCCATTGATACCAGTTGTGCTACAGATGCGTTTCCCTTTAAGAATGGAATTTGAAAAGGGTCTCCTTCCCCTTTGCCTAGAGAAAACGACATGGGTTGGCATGTTGGTCCTCAATTGCATTATTGTTGACGAAACATAAGAATATCATGACTACTTCTCGCCGGTGTTATGCAATCATAGGCCTGTTCCGGCTTGATCTAGCCGGTCTATTCATGCTGCAGTAGAAGCTTCCGCTTTGCTTACAATGAATATAACTTTACCTTATACAGTAGTAAAGTACATATAATACTCTACTACAGGACATCGACCTCTCCTTATCTTTTCTTTTTTAAAGTTATTTGGATGAAAAATGAGGAAAGGTCCACCAGACGTATTTATCTTTTTATTATCTACCAACCACCATCTTGAGACGTTAGGCTAATATGCCAGTATTTTGGTAATATAGTATGGATGTGAACAGATGTTTGTTCTTTTTTAACGTAGATAGTTGTTTTTAAATAAAAATAATAAACATTCGTTTATAGTTAACAGCAGTTGCACTTTTATACCTGGAATGGCAATTATAGGATTTGTTTTCACAAAAGCTTACTTCGTCAGAGCACCTGATAATTCTGTAACTGTTGGAACATGCTTCAATTAGTTTAACAAATTGAACAATATTCTTCTGATATTTCGTTTTAAATTTATTCACCACACTCAAGGTCCAAATTTCGAGTTCAAGACTTCACAATGACGGTTGGCCTTACGCGATTCCCTTCCGGCGTAAATCGTTAGGTTGAAGAAGTTGTTGCGAAGGCAGTTACAAATTTGTTGTGATTTATTTCAAAATGCAACTGCAAACGGTAAACTCCAATTAACTAAAAAATATAAAAAAAAAGTTTTAATATATAAAAACATTAGCTAAACACAGCAACTATTTTCCGTGACTTTATCTATTATAAAAATAAGTATATACATATGTATATATGTGTAAGTAACCTTTGAATAACAGTGACAGGCAGCAGCGTTTAAGGTGCAAGGTGGTTCTGGTACCGTGTCCGCTACTTCGCTTGGCGGCTTTGCTTAGCACGGCTGGGTGATTATGGCAAACCCTCTCGAGGCCTATGTCCTGCAGTGGACTTTTGCAGGCCATTATGATGATGATGTCGAATTTTTGAAGATATCAAAAAAGTAATATGAAATAAACATAAGAAAGGAAGAAAAACAATTAATTTGATATCACAGTAATAAAAAACATATATTCTATTATAAATATTATATTATAATTCTATTGAGTGATATCAAATCAGGTCCCTATTTCAGGAAACTGCTGCAGTACAAAAGAGCAGCAATACTGGAATCAAATGGAGCCCGATGACGACTTTACAATAAAAGTTTTACCATGGAAATCTTTAAAAATAAACTAATACTTTTACTTAATAATACTTTTCTTTACTGGTGTACTTTTAAGAAAACATTTCACATTTCCCGTGGGAGCTTCGGGATATAAAGTATTTACAAACACTCTTCGGTAAAAATGCAATGATTAACTATCGAATAAGGTTCGAGTTTAGCGGCCACGTACACATACAGATACTATATTATACGGATTTTATATGTATCTTTTGATTGAAATGAGTATTAAATATATTTATAACATCATCATATTTATAACATCATATTTTAACAAAATATAAAAATATTTTATCAAAATGTTATGCAGTGCGGTATTGTTGTAAGGTTTTGTCGGCTCTTTCTTTCCATATCATATTTAAAGCAACAATGGCAAGGTGCGTGGTACTGCGATCGCCCTTCCAATCAATTTTGGGAAATTCGTAAATAAATGAGTATATTCATGCCATTCTCAATATTGGGGTAAACAGAGGTATAGACAAATAAGTACTTTAAATACAATTTCGACTGAAAACATGTAACAGGCGGAGATCCCGTTGCCGTCTTTAAGCCTAACTACAGTAACTAACTAAGCCAACAATATAAATTGTGCATATGTTTGAAAAATCCCACTAATTTAGTACGAGCTGACACATGGGAATCGAACTCGGGTCTCTAGACCCCAGCTCCGATTACCCAACCACTAGGCCATCATGACTATTCGAAATGAGGAGTTTGTGAAAATAAAAAATATCTATTATTAAGTTGGTGGTTTTAAAAAATATATATCTAACATTATACACCAAATCCACCAACGTTTAAAGCGAAATATTGTAAGCCTTGACTAGTTTAAATTATGGAAATAAGTTTAGTTGAAATTTTTGAATTCTACGAAATTGCGGTACTATTGTAATGTATGCAACTTTGTCACATAAATTTTAAAACGTCAACCGAATCTGTCAAAGTGTCACGTGTTATCTACGATACTCTCCAGGGTAACAGCGACATTTGAAATACCCGACGGTATTGTACCGCTAGCATTACTCGTATATCTTATTTATTCATGTATATTTTATTATTCATGTTTTAACGCCGAAAATAACCGTGATATTAAAATCTGTTTATTATATAGTCTATACATGGTCGCGATACACAAAGTCATAATAGATTTACTTATTAAAAAAATAGTAAATAAATATCTTCACGCAATTCCCAATACAGGGTAGATCGTAGAGGTCTAGTCTAGACAATTAAGTCCCAAACCATCCTTCTACTGAAGATATTTTCGGGACAACTTGACAGGTGGTGAGCCCGTCGCCGTCTTTATGTCCAAGCCAACGAATAAATTCGTACGTAAGTTTCTGAGGAACCCATTGGCACGAGCCTGCCGCCTGGGGATAGAACTCGGGTCTCTTGTCTTGAAATTCGAACCACCCAACCACTCGTGACTTCTACTATAATGGAATAGATTTACTTATTTATTTTATTTTATTTCATTATATCTTCAAGCACAATCAAAATCTACATTTACAATAACATAAATTTGTACATAAATATCTTTTTCCCAAGTATTACTTATTTTTTTTTTTGTTTGGAGGGTACGAAGAACACATAAATCCTCCTTCATTATTTTGTATGTAAAGTAAAGAATAAAAATAGTTGCTTATTTCACACAATAACAGCTCCACAATTATAGGTCTCGTGCTCAGTGGAAATTAATCAAGCAGTGCATAATTGATTGTTTATTTATCGCATGAACAAGCGAATACTTAATAAATGAGAACGATGGTAGTGCAAGGGTAAAGCGTTTGTTTTATTTAGTGGTAATATATAGTGGTATATTTTTATAGTGGTAATGGGATTTATCAGTAACTTGCTCGATAGTTGGAAAACATGATGAGGAATTCAGACAATACCGCGAAAGTTAAGAGAAGTGCTAAAAGCTCTTTCGAAAACCTGTATTGAGAACGTTTAGTTAGTTGCTGCTTATGATACAGAATGGTGGATGAATTAAGTCAGTAATGAAACATACTAGAAGACCAATAATTAATGCATGTTTGTTTGTTGGGGCAACCTCAAAATTGATAAAGTATATAAAGGATTTGCACTAAAAAGTATACTTTTTTCAATTTCTTTCTACGCGATGGTTTAATTTTTTTAAGTTTTAAAAATTAATACAATTTACATATTTTATTTCAAGTGAAATAGGAACAAAATGAAACAATGAACTATTATAAACACTAACCACACGTATTTGATAGCAATAGTATTATTTAATGCAAAAGGATCACGTTTACAAAAATCTTTAAAAGTAACTATTTCAGAAGTTGTATGAAAAACTGAGCTGAAGCGATGATTTCGAAGAACCTGAGATAATGCATTTCGTTATAACTGCGTAACAAAAATACACGAAATAATGAAAGTTTAACAGAATAACAGGAATTCGTAGCGCTCTGTAAAATTTGTTTTCTTTTTCTGTTATCTTTTTAATAATTTTACATTGATTAAGTGTTTTATATTTATTTATCCAATCTTTATTCACGGAAGAAAAAAATATTTTCGTTTATACTTTGGCATTATTTTACTACGCATGAAAAATTATAAAATTGTGTAAAACTGTTATGAATCTAAATCCCCACGGTGTTTCGCCATCACCGCTAGTCGCTAGCTAGTGACAAGGCCACGGGAACGTGATCCGCGCTGACTTTCCTAGGCAGCCCATCCTTAGGAGAAAACGTATTCTCTGCAAATCAAATCAAATCATTTATTCATCGACATAAGAACATACATTCGTTTATCGATCGTCATTTTTAATCTACCACAGTTTCGTAATGAGGTTCCTCTAACGCAGAAGAAATAGGCGAAAGAAACTCCGTAGGTAGCCTCTTTTTTGGTCAATATTTTTAACAATATTTTCTAGAATATAAAATGCATTATACAAATGTAATCTGATATTTTCTAGAAATAGCTGTGGAGCGATCATCTCATTCCCAGTCATTAATATATTCATTTATATTATAATAACCCATCCTATAGAGCTTTTCTTTAATAAATTTCTTAAACCTGTTAATAGACAGGCTTTGCATATTTACCGGGACTTTGTTGTAGAAGCGTATACACCGCCCTATGAACGAGTTACTTACTCTATGGAGTCTAGTAACCGGTTTTACAACCTTGTGTTTGTTCCTAGTATTTATATTATGTACATCAGAAGTCTTGCTAAAAGTATTAATGTTTTTATGCACATACATTAAGTTTTCCAATATTAATTGCTTTAAATTTCTCTCTAAGAGTTGCTCGGGAATCCAGACAATATACAGCTCGTATGGCCCTCTTTTGTAAAAAAAATACTGTTTTACGTCAGCATGACCCCATAGCAGAATACCATATGACACTATGCTATGGAAGTAACCAAAATAAACAAGTCTAGCCCTTTGTTCATCAGTTAAAAGCCTTATTTTTCTTACAGCATATGCTGCAGAGCTTAATCTACTCGCAAGTTGGGATATATGGGGGCCCCATTGAAGCTTCGCATCAAGTGTTATTCCGAGAAAAACAGCTGTATCCACAAAGCTCAACCCTCCCCCATTTATTAGTAAATTGGTACCATCCAACTGTTTAACATTAGGTGTTGAAAATTTTATACATTTAGTCTTATTGCGATTTAAATGTAAATTTCACTAAATTTCACACTTCCACTTCCACTTGGCTAGATCAAGTGGAATATGCATATATCTGCTCTGTTGAACTCTACGTAGGCAATGAACTCCAAGTCTCCCTAAGTCTAGCCACGGGGCTCAGGAAGGTGGGAGATTTAACGGTACCCAGCCCATGCAACACTCCCCGACGGATCTGGAATTTGTTCCCTACACGAACCACGTTTCGGCTATATAATACAGTTTTCTCCCCTCGCAGCCCCACCTTAGTCGCAGAAGTGGTTCGTTTCACGCGTGAGTTGCGGTGGATAGGAAGATTGGCGAGAGGAAGGTATTTGAAGGGCAAGGAGAGCGGTGCTACGGAAACGTATCGTCACTATCCACCAACAGGCGCACTTCTGAAGTAGGCTAACCGAGCCAACTTGCCACGATTACTAAGGCTCCACCACTACATCGGCTTGGTGATCAGGTCATCCAGGTTCAACCGCGACCCGCACCGTTGAAATTTTTGATAGCAATTTTAATAATTGATTTATTTAATTCTGAAAATTATATAAACATGTCTGAGAAATTACTTCGAGGACGTTTTTCGAGGAAGTCTGCACTACCCTTGAACCTGGCACTAAATCTGTAGTAAAGGTGTAGTAAAGGTCCTCCTGCTCGAATATCTTAAAGAATATTAAGAAATAATATATAATATAAATAAAAAATATCTTCACGGAATTCCCAATACAGGGGTAGACAGAGGTCAAGTCTAGACAATTAAGTCCCTTTGACCCACCTTCCACCGAAGATATTTTCGGGACAACGTGACAGGTGGTGAGCCCGTCGCCGCCTTTATGTCCAAGCCAACGATGAAATTCGTACATATGTTTTTGAAACACTCATTGGTACTGCCACCTGGGGATCGAACTCGGGTCTCTCGACTCGAAATTCCGACCACCCAACAACTCGGCTATCGTGACTTTTTATAAGAATATTATAAGAATAATAAGGAGGAAGAATATTAAGGAGGAGACATTTGCCTAGCTGTAGGCATTTACAGTTTATTGTATTTAGCTTATAACATTTAACGAAACGTAGTGATTTCAGTTGTAAATTTCTCAAATGAAAATGTCCTTCTTTCAAATCACAACAACCTTATATTCGATGGACCAATAAAGCGGCAATAACAAGAGACCTATGTATATTTATAGGATTTAGCCTGCGTAAAAATGAGATAAAATACATCATATATTTTATAAATGGCTTCATTTCCGCATGTGAACTGCACACATGTTTTTATTGATTGTACAGGTGTAAAAAATTAACTACGTTAGTTTACACCGTGTTCATAAGAATTTCGAATTATTCGAAACGCAGAAGGTTAATGACGTCGTAAGAAAAGTAGCACTACTTAGGTGAACTTTGCATCAAAGCTAATGGCGCGCTCGTAATTACAGGGTCTGGGTCATACGAACCGTGACGTTACTTAAAGTTTCATGCGGCTCTTTGTTTCATGTGGTTACCCCTGGAGTAAAACTGCTGAAATTAACGAGATTTATATTGAAAGCATTTAATATACGTCGTTGTGTTGCTTTAGTTGCAGAATTAATATAACTTGCAAACTTTTCATGATACTTACATAAATTACTGCTTCGCTTCCTCTAAAATCCAGGCTTCTGTAGGAATGAGAATCTCATCAACAAAATGTTGAAATAAGAACCAAGTTCTATATTAATAAGATAGAATGTGTGGATTTCGAATTTACTTAAAATATTCAGGTATAAAAGCATGCCAAGTTCTGTCCATAATATTGAAATGTATTTAAAAGAAAATGCTGTATTCTAAAGGGAATTTTGAATATTCTAAAGGGAATTTTGAAGATTCACGTCTAATTACGATTACAATTTAATGACGATTTTTGTCTAAATGTATAAAAATGTGTTTTGTGATTATTTAAATATAAAATAATCACAAAAAATATTATAAAACATTAAAATAATAACAAGAGTATACATAAAAAAGGTATATGTATATATAATAATTATACTTTTAGTTATGGCAATCCAGCTCCGCTCTGCTTCATTTTGTTTTGAGACGGTTATCCCGTCATCTTTTGGTTGTCATTATGGTATTCAAAGATTTTCCTTTAGTTGTTTCCCCCTCCCCCAGAATTGGCGGAGGGGATGTGTGGGCCTCCGGTTACCTGCACTCACCAGACGAAACGCAGAAGTTTTGTTAGACTTCTACTTCACGCCAGTATTCTGTGAGGTCGTGGTACTTCCCCGGTCGAGCCGGTCCATTCATGCAACAACAAAAGCTGAGGCGTGGCTCTGCCACTATCTCTTACAACATACGCGAAAAGAAATTGGATAGTATATTCTTCCTGTGTCAACATATTTTATAGTTAGACAACCAATCTTTAACCGTTCTAGAGTAAAGAATGTATATTTTTTAAGCAATAGAATAAGGGATTCATTATTTATCTGTAATAACACAGCATTAATACATATATACTGAAAATATTGCAGCCAGAACCTGCCGCCGCCCTAAACAAATCACATATTAACATATATATAAATAAATATACGACGTATCGATGAATATAATTGAAATCCGTATCACATGATTCCAATGAGCATGAAATCGATTTACTTTTACTTGATTAACGGTACAGTTCAATTAGGGCTTCCGAAATTATTTCCATTGCGTTCAATCAACTTGAAAGTCTGCTTGATTTTACTATATTTATGTGAACGAAGCTTTTAGAAATTTTTATACGTCCCTACAAGCGTTGTCGTCTGAAAACCGCAATAAATTTCTTCACAAACGTTGTGTATTAAATATTAAAACTATAAAACCGCCAAGGACGAGTATCGTACACTCCGGTTTTCATGCTGTCGGAAGCTCTGAGGTCCGGGACTCGATTCTCGGTCGGGTCAATATAAAAACCACTTCTTCTATGTTTTTTCGATTTTTGGTGTTAGTGGTACCTACTTTGTTTGACAGTAACTGAGAAAACAATAAATGAAATAAAAGAAATATCTTCACACAATTCCTAACAGGGGTGGACAATTTAGATATTTTTTATCTGCACGCATTTCGCAATACAGGGATAGTAGTCTAGAAAATTCAGTCATTTTAACCCATAATTCACCGGAGCTTATTTTGGAACTACGTGACGCTTTTTTATTTGATATAAATAGTACGTAACTTTTGAAAACACTCATTGGTACGAGCCGACTTTCTAGAGATCACAACACCCAAACAATCGAATATCATTACTATTTAAATTATGGCTACTGATAAATTTTATAAATACATAAATTATGCTCCTAATCGTAACCGTAGTTTCCCAAAAAACAATGTTTTTAGCACATTTTAAATACATATGATAAACTTGTCTAAATCGATAGCATGGACATAAAGGCGGCGACTCATGTCATGTTTGGAACAACATCACCTGTCATGTTGTCCCAAAAATGTCTTCGGTGGAAGGTGGGTCGAAGGTACTTAATTGTCGAAACTAGACCCCTGTCCACCTCTGTATTGGGAATGGTGAAGATATTTTTATATGTTATTTTTTAAATAAATCATGCGTTATTTGATAAGACTATCCTGCTATCTGTACGAACCTGCTAATTGCCAATTACAAGGCTTTTCTCTTATTCCGACATTATGTAGACTGTCTACCGCAGTGCCCAGTGAAAAAAAAAAACAAAATGATATTTATATGAAATTATTGGAAAAAAAAAACTGGTGAGTTCATCCCCCAGAAGACAAATGTGTTTATCGATTTGTATCGTTGGCTTGGACACGAAGATGGCAACAGGCTCGCCTCCTGTTACGTTGTCTCAAATAAGTTTCGTTGTAACGTGGGTCGAGAGGACTAAATTGTCAAGACCTCTGTCAACCTTATTATTGGGCAATACGCGAAGATAAAAAAAGCTTGGGATACCATTCATTCATTACACTTGCTTATTTAAAAATCTACATTTTGTTGTTCCCATCCGATTTCGTTTCTTTATCTTTTCTGATACTTAAATCGCTTTATCGAGATTTGGTCTATAATTGTATTGCAAATGAGTTGATTACTATATTAATGATATCTAAGAAATATATTGGCTTACATATTTTGTTCTGCCGCATAATTTAACAAAATATATTTTTGTCGCAATATTCCTTCCGCTTGAAAAGTCAAAATATCTTATTATACTCTTTCCTCCAATTCCGGTAGAACGGCCTGCTGATGAGACAAAATAGAATTAACATAATACAAATAATCATGAGTTTATTTTTAACTACCAATACATAATATATTTTTTTAAACAAGTTTATCATATGTAAATAAGTCACGATAGCCGAGAGGATGGGTGGTCGGAATTTCGAGTCAAGAGACCCGAGGTCGATCCTCAGGTGGTAGGCTCGTATCAATGAGTTTTTCAAAAACTTATGTACGAATTATATCGTTGGTTTGGACATGAAGACGGCGACGGGCTCACCAACTGTCACGTTGTCCCGAGAATATCTTCGGCGGAAGGTGGGTCGAAGGGACTTAAGTGTTTAGACTACACCTTTGTCTACACCTGTATTGGGAATGGTGAAGATATTTTTATATGTTATTTTTAAAATAAATCATGCGTTATTTGATAAGACTATACTGCTATCTGTACGAACCTGCTAATTGCCAATTACAAGGCTTTTCTCTTATTCCGACATTATGTAGACTGTCTACCCCAGTGCCCAGTGAAAAAAAAAAACAAAATGATATTTATATGAAATTATTGAAAAAAAAAAAACTGGTGAGTTCATCCCCCAGAAGACAAATGTGTTTATCGATTTGTATCGTTGGCTTGGACACGAAGATGGCAACAGGCTCGCCTCCTGTTACGTTGTCTCAAATAAGTTTCGTTGTAACGTGGGTCGAGAGGACTAAATTGTCAAGACCTCTGTCAACCTTATTATTGGGCAATACGCGAAGATAAAAAAAGCTTGGGATACCATTCATTCATTACACTTGCTTATTTAAAAATCTACATTTTGTTGTTCCCATCCGATTTCGTTTCTTTATCTTTTCTGATACTTAAATCGCTTTATCGAGATTTGGTCTATAATTGTATTGCAAATGAGTTGATTACTATATTAATGATATCTAAGAAATATATTGGCTTACATATTTTGTTCTGCCGCATAATTTAACAAAATATATTTTTGTCGCAATATTCCTTCCGCTTGAAAAGTCAAAATATCTTATTATACTCTTTCCTCCAATTCCGGTAGAACGGCCTGCTGATGAGACAAAATAGAATTAACATAATACAAATAATCATGAGTTTATTTTTAACTACCAATACATAATATATTTTTTTAAACAAGTTTATCATATGTAAATAAGTCACGATAGCCGAGAGGATGGGTGGTCGGAATTTCGAGTCAAGAGACCCGAGGTCGATCCACAGGTGGTAGGCTCGTATCAATGAGTTTTTCAAAAACTTATGTACGAATTATATCGTTGGTTTGGACATGAAGACGGCGACGGGCTCACCAACTGTCACGTTGTCCCGAAAATATCTTCGGCGGAAGGTGGGTCGAAGGGACTTAAGTGCCTAGACTACACCTTTGTCTACACCTGTATTGGGAATTGCGTGAAGATATTTATTTATTTATTTATTTGTTTATTTTTATAGGTCTAATCAACAACAATGCCCTGCGTCACACCTACTTGGTTATATGCCGCGCAATTTGGAAACGTGAATATGATATTAAAACACGTATTGATCTTGACTCGAAATTCCGACCACCAGACCACTCGGCTGTCGTGACTCTTGAGTGATTAGAGCTGCGATGGAAATATATCGCTGTCCCCTAACCATCACCATCATTATCATTACAACCTATAAAAGTTCCTGCAAGACACAGGCCGCTCGCGTAAAGGAGAGCTTGCCGTAATAGCCACGCTTAACAAGCGGATTGGCGATCCCAGTACTATATCCTTTGTACCTGAAACGCTGCGTCGTTCTACTGCTAGTCAGTCTACTGAATTTTGATTTGGTATTTATCGAGATGTTTATCCCGCCATCTCTTGGTAACCAATTGAAAATGTCAAGGCTTTTCTTCTTGTCGCCTCCTACGACACCCACAGAATGATGGGGTGGTAACTATTGTTACGCCAATACTAATGGAAATTGAGTAGTATAGACTCAGGTGATGTTAATCTTATTATTTGATCTTCATTAGCGTATAGTAAAGGCTCAAAAGGTTTACACATACTGTCTGAGCCGTGAAAAAGTTTCGTATGGACTGTTTTTTTTTTACGGACTATTTGTATGTTGTTCGCAGTAATGGATACGTAAAATAAATAAAATAATGCTAAAGTAACAGTTTTAAAATAATATTGAAATATTTTTTAAGAATAATTCAGATCTATTTGTGTTATAAAGATATAATGTACAATGTAATGTACAGTACAGGACCGTTCTATGTGGTAATCTTTGGGGGAGGTTATGTACAGTAGTGAACTTTTGTAAGGTTGCTGTATTGGTAATGACTTATGTTAGTTTCATATGTACTTTTAATAAATAATTAAATGCATCCGACGACACGATAGGTTCGTAGTAATCTTGCCTTCAAAGGTAAGGGTTGCGGGTTCTAGTCCCGATAGGGGAAAATTGGAATCGTAATCGTCGTGTGATGAATATGAATAGTTGTACTCAAGTCATTTGTGTTCATATGTGTATATCATATGTGTTTATATGTGATCTTATCTTAATATAAATCATTGTAAGTATATTCTAATGGCTTGTTGGCTAGTACACAGACACGGACTGGGCGATAGGGTCACGACCTGTCAACTTGTCCCAAATGAATGAATGAATGAATGAATGAACGAATGAATGAATGCTTTTATTGTACACCACAAAAAATACAAGAAAACAATTGAACATTGAAGTAAGTAGATTGTACAATTTGGCGGCCTCATCGCTACATAGCGATCTCTTCCAGGCAACCATGGGCGTAAAGAGATGTGACACAGACAAAAAGGTAGGTGGTGCTATTTATTTTTCCAATCTACATATTTACACAACATGATAATATTTAGTATAAACGTATATATATCTATATATATATATATATATATATATATATATATATATATATATATATATATATATATATATATATGTATATATATATATATATGTATATATATATATATATATATATGTATATATATATATATATATATATATATATATATATATATATATATATATATATATATATATATATATATATATATATATATATATATATATATATATATATATATATATATATATATATATATATATATATATATATATATATATGTATATATATATATATATATATATATATATATATATATATATATATATATATATATGTATATATATATATACATATATATATATACATATATATATATATACATATATATATATACATACATACATACGCATAAACATAGTAAAAATAAAGTTAATCCATAGATTGAGATGAATAATGTCCTTTTACTAGTTTTTTAAATATCTCTAATGACTGTGCCTCGCGAATAGTTAGCGGTAGTGAGTTCCATAGCTTAACAGATTCTACGGTAAATGATTTATTGAAAACCGAAGTTTTGTGATTTGGCACTTGTAAAATTAATTTTCTCCAAGAGCGAAGTTCTTCCCCCGGAAGACCAATGAAATTAAATTTATCTTTTAAGTACCGAGGAGTAAAAGGATGAAACAAAACACAGTACAGAATGGAAAGAATGTGCAAATTCCGGCGAAATTGAATAGGTAACCACTTGAGACGACATCGAAATTGAGATATATGGTCAAATTTGCGCAATCCAAATATGAACCGAATACTAGTATTTTGTAGTCTCTCAAGCTTATTTAATTGGTTAACAGTTAAATCTACAAAGCTTGCGTCAGCATAATCAAGAATAGGAAGAAGAAGAGTCTGTGCGAGCATAATTTTTGTAGGAATAGGAAGAAATGATCGTAGGAGACGCAAAGAGCTGAGAGCACCAAAGGTTTTCCGACTGATTTCATTCAATTGGCGTGTCCAACTCAGAGTGCTGTCAAGATAAATGCCCAAATTTTTGACAGAATCACAGAAAGGAATTATAACTCCATCAAATTTAACGTTCGGTAAGGAAAACCAGTCAATTTTCGAGATAAAACTCCGGCTGCCGAAAATAATTGCTTTCGATTTCTGAGGATTAACATTGAGCCCATAAGATTTACTCCACTCGAGAATGAGATCTAGGTCATTATTCATAGCAGCGATGGCTACCGGCAGATTCTCAAAAGTTGACTGGGTGTAAATTTGGACATCATCTGCATACATATGATAGAGAGAAGAAATTTTATAAGTAATGAATTTAATGAAAATGGAAAAGAGTAACGGTGACAAAACGCCGCCCTGTGGTACGCCGGCAGTAATATCCTGCCAAGATGAACAAGTTTCATTAAGGCGAACACGCTGCCGGCGGCTATTTAGATAACTTTGAAACCTATCAATTACTGATGGAGATAAGTTAAGTGAACGCAACAAACTCAGCAATATGTCTATGTCGACAGTATTAAAGGCGTTGCTGAAATCCAACAAGTCATAACTGTGAGCTGTTTATTGTCCATACCCCAACGAATGTCATCAGTAACTTTGACTAAAGCAGTAGCCGTACTATGCCCCGGACGGAAACCGGATTGCAAAGGATTAAACAAGTTATGTCTGTGGAGGAAAGTGTTTAGTTGTTGATAGATGAGTTTTTCAAGGACTTTGGAAAGGTAAGGTAATATCGAGATTGGACGAAAATCGGAGTAGTTTGTAGGTTTTGACTTTTTAGGGAGAGGAATAACATATGCACTCTTCCAGGCTTCGGGATATTTAGAAGAGGAGATACATAGATTAAATATATGGGTAATGATAGGAGTAATAATATCAAGCCGTAATATGATTGTTCCTCTCGAACCATATTACGGCTTATGTCATCGCTACCTGCGGCATTCGAAGATACGGACAATATATTCTTTTTAACTTCACATGCAGTAAATTGATTTAAAACGAACAGTGGATAATCTGGAGTTGGAATTGAAGAAAGAGAATGTATAGTTATTTGACGACCTCCGTGGACGTGTGGCGTAAACACTGGTTTTCAAGGTGTCGCCATCTCGAGGTCCCGGGTTCGATTCCGGGTCGGGTCACTGTAGAAAAACCACTTTTTCTACATTTTCTCGGGTCTGGGTGTTTGTGATGCCTTCGTTGTTTCCGATTCCCATACCACAAGTGCTTTAGCATCTTACATTGGGATCGGAGTAATGTATGTGATGTTGTCCCTATCTATATATGTAATTATTTATATATTATTTATATTACTTATTGTTTATCGTTATAGTTTTCAATTTATCTTCACTATTAATAGTGTAAAAGGTTTTGGAGAAATATTCATTTAAAAGTTCGACATCAATACTAGATGCTGACGAATTATGGGATGTTTTGCCAACTCCAACAGTTTTCAGAAACTTCCAAACTTTAAATAAGTCGCCGTTCTCGACTGACGAATGGATATGGTGTCGTTGTGCATCTCTACACAATGTATTACAGCGATTCCTGATTTTATTATATTTCCTTAAGTTCCTCTTCCGATTTATTCATCTTAACTTTGGAAAATGCTGTATTCTTTTTTAATATAAGTTTCTTCAACTGCTCAGTCAGCCAAGGAGCTGGTAAGTGCTTGAGTTTTACAAAATGTATTGGGGCATGAACGTTGTAAAGCTTAGTCAGTAATGAGCAGAAAAGTTCAACCTTGTGATCAATACATGTTGCATCCTAAATCACTGACCAATCAAAATTTAAAGCATATTCGCGCAGTCGTTCAAGGTTCATTCCTCCAAAATTACGTCGCAGAAGTGTTTTAGGTTTGAATTTAGGAGGTCGTAATTTATACGAAAGGTAAATACAATCATGGTAAGAGAAAGCATCAGCAGGACACTGACCATGCTTGAAGATTAGGCCTGGAGATGACACCATTATAAGGTCAAGAAGGGTAGGAGTGCCGTTGGGAAAGTTATGAGTAGCTGAAAGGGGTAGGATCTGCATATTACACGCATTTATTAAAGATTCAAGTTTTTTAGCCCGACTGTCACCTTTAAGTATACAAGTGTTAAAGTCACCCATAAAGATGGAATGACTGTGGGAAGGGACTAATGACTCTATAAGGGCTTCGAAAGAAGTGAAATAGTTTGTAGAACTGGAAGGGCTATAGAAAACACCAAGTAGAACTTTAAACTGAGTCAGGGAGACTTCAACAAGCAAATATTCAGCAGAATCATCTGGAGGCGGTTGACATGACGAACTAACTATTTTAAAAGGAATATATGATCTTAGATAAATCGCAACGCCGCCACCTCCCCTGTCAATGCGATCATTTCTAATTAGATTAAACCCAGGGAGAGAATAAGAGGTAGAAAGTAGACAAGGTTTGAGCCAAGATTCAGAAACCAGAATAGCGTGTATATTTTGGGATTCAAATGACGCAAGCATGTCAGGATAATGTGCCGGAATGCTTTGAGCATTAATGTGAACAACGTTGAAGTTTTTCATACAGTCTGAGAAGTAAGAATTAAGAGCACAATTGAGTGGGATAGAAGTTGTTGTACTGTGAAAACTTGCATCGCTAAGTGTCTCGTCACTCGAAGACAACGATAAGAACAAATCACTATCAATACTAAGGTTTGAGGATAACATAATAAAAACAATAAAATAATATACTAGTAAGTAAATAAAATAAATATACGAATAATAAATATATATATCCTAAGTCTGAGAAGAATCTACACTTTAAACCACCAGCAGCATGAAAGAGAAGGCATATAACAAAATAAAAACAACTTAAATAACAATTATACATGAAGACAAAATCGCAGATATATATATATATATATATATATATATATATATATATATATATATATATATATATATATATATATATATATATATATATATATATATATATATATATATATATATATATATATATATATATATATATATATATATATATATATATATATATATATATATATATATATATATATATATATATATATATATATATATATATATATATATATATATATATATATATATATATATATATATATGTATATATATATATATATATATATATGTTTCAAGCTTAGGGTCAACAGTCAATGTCCGGCCATAAATAAATCATAGACATAGAGTAAAAATCTACATTGACACCATGGATACATTATGAATATGGCAACTTTTAGTTAATCTATGGAGACCACTGACAGCTGTTATCTAATGTTATTTACTTGACATTGTCAAAATTAATAGTCTAAACCTTTGTTTAAAGTAAACAAATACGCTAAGCTTATATTTGTGAATCACTAAAATGCTTCACAAAGATATAAGTATTTTCAACAAACAAACAATATTTTTAAGAAATACATGGAATTTAAAAGAGAAAAAATAATAATATAAGACAAGCACTAAACAAATAAATAGTAAAAACCAAACCATGGCACAGTATCACCGAATAAATAACCTATTATTTCTTGGTAGGCTTCCTAGCCCGAGTAGTTACAGAGGGCTTTGGGGCTGTAGATGCCACCACTGCCATTGTCGACGTTCCTGATGCAGATGCCGGAACACTAGAAACTGTATCAGGGATGGCATTCACCTCTGCGACGGACACTACCTTGCGTTGTATGCCATTGGGCCCCAGTACCAAAACACACCCATCACGAGACCAACAGTTTGACACACCAAAACGTTTCCGAGCAGCAATAAACGCTTCATGGCGGCTCTTTGTCATAAACTCAGAAAGGGTAATACCGCTACCCTTCAATTTGGTCTTAGAAAACCAAGCTTTGTTACGGAGGTCTAGATCTCGAAACTTGATCAAAAGTGCACGAGGTTTATCATTATTAACGCGCCCTAAACGATGGCATCTAGTTATAGAATCCTCTGTAATATCGGACATATTGAGACGCTCAGATAATATCTTGCTTATGTACTGCGCAGGGTTTGCACCACAAACTTCTTGCACAACATGGACGAGCAACATTTTCCTCCTGGTTCTTACCTCCATTTCTTCCTGTTGCTTGCAAAGAAGCTGGAGCTGCAGCTGTAGATTTTCCAGTGCTAACAGTACAAATGCCCTAAATGCACTAAACTGTGCATTAATATTTGAAGGAGGACTTGCTGGAATGGATGTTCTGACCTCCATTTGGAATTCGTCCATACGTGATGTAAAGTTGATAGTAAGCTCTTCAATCGATTTCTTTAGCAGATCCATGTTTGACAATAGAAATTTATGAACAGGTACCAGTAGTGATGATGTAGTAAACTTAGTTTAAGTTATTTAGAGAATGGAATATTATAAGAAAGCAATGCTGGTGGATTTATGTAATCATAGATACATTTTTAAACTTCAAATAACTGTATATTTTATAATAAAAGGTTTAAATATTAACAGCGAATTTAAATACGTCAGAACACATTTGCGCCTACCCACCGAAAAAAAAAAGAAATAGCCTTCAGAGAAAGGTGGATCGAAAAGACTTAATTATTTAGACCTCTGTCTATATAATTAAGTATTGCGAAATTACGTGATAAATAAATAAAAAAAAATACCGCTGAAATTGAAGATTATGAGAACGAGGTAGAAAAATTATAGACATCAGTTTTTTATCATCGAACATTGTTATATAATACCCTGAAAAAATATACAGAACTTTCGGAAGCTCAGTCCACACATGTAGGAAGTAAACACAATATGAACATGTATTATTCAAAGGAAAATTCTGGAGGCAACGCCTCGGCAACGCTTCCCGGAATAAGAGTAAAACAGAATTTATATATGTGAAAAAAAAAACGTACAGAATTCTATTGTTTAGTATTCTGAAGAACGTATGTTTTTTTCTAACTCGTCTATTTTCACCTCCATTTGAATTCTTCTCTTGCGTTCCTCAGGCACCATTTTTTTTTCAAATATTATTAACATTCATAGTGGTAACAGATTTTTGTAGAGTAAACTTCTAAGCACCGTTGTGACTTGGAACTATATGAAACAAAAATGAACTTCTTTAAATACGACTCGATAGCCGAGTTGGTAGTGACGCTGCCTTTAAAGCTGACGGTGGCGGGTACAAATCCCGCAAGGAGCAAATACTTGTGTGATGAATAAAAATATACATTAACTCATCGCAGGGATGTCTTAGTGATTATATAAATATTTATCTATTTAAATAAGTAAGTACACTAGGCTTAAACACTAAGACAGTGATAGGCTCACTACCTGTCTTTACCTCCTTCTGACCCAATATTGTAAAAATTGTGTGAAGATAAAAAAGAGAGAAGTGCTATTGTAAACAGGCATCAACGAGTCAGATACAGATATTGAACTACTATTTACTTTATTTTTTATTAATTTACCATTGAAAATGCCAATCGCTACCGATAAATGGCGGGAAAATCGTTTCTAAAAATACCAGACCAAAACCACAACCAGACTAATCTCGGTCACCCCGATCAGAATTCGAATCAAAAGACCAATGAACTCAAGGGTTTTTCATGGATTTACTTGAAAGTTTTACAAGTCGGATTTTATTCCCAAGTGTCTATGAAAATACTTTGTTAGCCGTAGTTATAACTACATTTTCTTAAAAAATACTGTGCGTTGTTTGACTTACTATTTGTCGAGTCATGATTATGGTGACCTTGGCACAGAGAGCACTCATAATTAATTGTCGATATCCAGTCTCCTTCATTCTATGCATAGCCAGCAGAGCTTAATCATCTATCACGTTGTCCCGAAAATATCTTCGGTGGAATATGAGTCGAAGGTACTTAATTGTCTAGACTAGACCTCTGTCTACCCCTGTATTGGGAATTGCGTGAAGATATTTATTTTCATTTATTATTGATAGTTACCCGTGGGTATAAATTGATCGCTCCCATGCTTTTCATAATTATATAAATTAATTTTAATTTTGTACCAATATAAGAGTTTTGTAGTATATTCAATTGGCTTGTAATCGTATCTCTTATATGGGAAGAGCGCCGTTGTCTGAATTACAGATAAAATTTTTATCTAGTTCAGAAACAGATGTTCTGCAACTGTAGAATAAAGCTTAAATGGTTCATTGATTTCAATACTACACTTATATATTTCTACTACTATATCAATTACTATATTTATATTAAGCTCCATAAGTTACATCATACACACATATATACATACACGTCGGCCTGATAAAGTCCACTGTAGGACATAGGCCTCTCTTATAGGTGGGATTTTCCTCCCCCCTCCCCCATTTTTCAATCCCCAAGCATCTGTCCGGAATAATGCGCGAATAAACTAACAAAGGAAAAACAGAATGTAACTCTATAAATTGCACATATACTTTCTATTACTCTTCTTTAGTTATTCCCTTTCCATTCTTGTTTTATTTATTCAATGTACAGAGATACACTGGCTTCTACTGTTTTATGATACTAAAAAAAAGTAAAATATATTCAAAAACATTCCCAATACCAGGGTAGACAGAGGTCCAGACAATTAAGTAATTTCGACCCACCTTTCACCGAAAGCATTTTTTGGGATAACCTGGCAGGTGGTGAGCCTGTCTCTGTCCTTACGTGGAAGCTAACGATTTAAATAGTACATAAGTTTTAAAAAAAAAACATATTGATACAACATATTGATTCACGTCTATATTTATACTATCCATCATTCAAGTGATATCAATTATATTTAAATACAAATACATCCAAACATAACTTACATTTTCATTTCACGTAAATACATTCGAAAGAAATTTTTCCCGAGATTATTGCTCCATCTCTTGATTGAGATTTGGTGGGAAGCATCGAGTGAACATCAATCATCCAACTTGATCCGCAAGATGTCATACGAAAACAGTGGGCGAATACGAAAGACGTGGCTCGTTCGCCACAGACATATTTCAATGCTACGTGTCGACGGATCAACAGCTGACAAATATTTATTACAAATATATTTTGATAAGTGTCAGCGTTAAAGAACCTTCAAATACAAAAATACATAAATTAATACGGTAAAATATATATTTTTTGACGACCACAGTGGCCTAGTTGAGAACAGATCAGTTTTCACGATGTCGCTAGATTTGTAGTCCCAGGTTCGATTCTCGGACGGATCAATGTAAAAAAAAAAAACATTTTTTCTGCGTTGTCTCGGATTTGGGTGTTTGTACCTTCGTTATTTCTGACTCCATAGCACAAGTACTTTAGCTGTAGATACAGATGGGATCAGAGCAATATATGTAATGTTGTCCCTTTCTATGTATTTATTTAATTATTTAAATATGTATATAAATAACGGCCTACAAACCTCTACAGTAGGACTCTGTCTTCTTTCTGGTTTGTGAAAGTCGCCACACTTTATAAGTGAATTGGCAGTCGTAGTACCAAACACTTCAGACCTTCGACGCTGCTGCCAGTTACCGGCGTTTGAGACTATGTTTAGTGACAAAGAAAAAAAAGGATAAAACTGAAACGTTATAGAAGTTCATTTCTAAGCTCCCACCATATATTTTTAGTAGGAGCTTCGAAGTATGATAATTTATGATGATAATCTACAGGATTTAACGATTACAGAAAGCTTAAAAAGCTTCACTTACATTAATTACATTGAGTCTAACTTGCATGGATTCAATATCACAATGTTTCAACAAAAATAAAATTAGTTATTTGTAAACTATTGGAACACAAATTTGATGATGATCCAGTGTTATTCCATTTGGTCTACAACTGGTTTTTAATCTGTTTGAGATTTTTTTTTATTTTTCATTTTATATTTATATTAACTTGATATACTGCAATGAATTTTTATAATAAACTCCTAAAAAATCAATTTGTTCCAGGTGTAGACCTGTGGTTTATTATAGGTAACATCTGTACTACGGGTTTGTTTCAGTAATTAACCACCTACATTGTTTTACAGGCACAATGCCGCCGAAAAGAACAGTTTTTAAATATAAGGAGGAAGATCTCTTAAAAGCGATAAACGAGATAAGCAAAGGCGCAGAAGAGAATGTTCCTTTGACTGTACATATATGTTTGGAGGTCAAACAAAAACCAAAGAAAAACGATTATGTGATCGTTAGGTAAGAAGGAGAATATTTTCCAGGAAAATATGAAATTTTTTTTATGTTTCTGTGTAAATCACGGGCGCAATGATTTGTTTTCATAAACAATAGGTCTTTCATCTTTACAATATAGGTTGACAACACTGAAATTTTATTTCTGGCCAGTTCGAACAAAAATAATTTTTAAAAATGATATTGTTATATTTTCATTGGTAATTAAAATAACTCTTTGTTCTAATATATTAAAAAACATTTAATTGAATACAAAACATTTATTTATACAATTGCATATACGTAGCATTAAACGTGAATTATCCGGATAACCAAGCGCATTCACGGATCACTGGAAGCTTAGAAACTCCAATTCCAAACCTCGTCTGTGGGATCAAGTGCAGTTTATCTGAACATTGGCTTTAGTCTAGTAACTCATTGGAAAATATCGTGGGGTCGTGCTATTTTATTATTTTTAAGTATTTTATAAATTAAATATAAAATTGAATTTATTTCAAACATATATACTCTCGTAAATTATTAAAAGTATACCGAGGGGAGGGTCCTGGCGATTCGTAATACAAGCACTGCCTAGTTCAGGCACCAGACTCTCACTAAATATTATAAATGTTATGTCTTTGTCTTGTTGTAGTGAGAGTTAATAAATAAAAATTATTTCACATTTGTACAAATTTTTTATTATAAATTTATTTTAACTGCCCGGTTTCGTCTTACGGCATTGTATAACTTGTGGAAAAAAATGATTTCGAGTGGCGATCGCATGCAGGCAAACGCAGTGTAAGACGACCCTCGATAAGAGAAAACGCGACCTGCACAATGTTGCGGGGAATCGATGGATGCAGGTGGCACAGGACCGTTTTTTGTGAAAACTTTGTCATGTGAGACATACAATTTATTTCAATTTATTATTTACTCTTTAAACTAAAATATTATGGCACAACATTATTCCACAATATTATTTCACCATGGCAAGCTGTTCAACTTTCAAGCACATCTCAGGTTACTCCTGACAATGAAAACACTTTGCATATAAAACTGATCGTGAGAAGACTACTACTTTTCTATGAAAAAGATACAATTTATTTCATAAGTATATTAAAACAAAAGAATTTTTAGTTTTTTTGTTTTTTTAAATGATATACAAATACATAAGAAATAATGCGCTTTATCTATTTTATTAACTTATTACTTAGGCTAACCGATCAGGTTCTATGCATAAATATGTAATAATAATGATACAGGTAAAAAAACTGTTTTCATTTTTACATTTGAACCAGTAAGTCTTCAAAATACAGTAAGTTTCTACGTCGACAGCTTTCTAGAATTTAATATAAATCTAAGTGCATAGGTTGGATTAACCCAGACGTTTTTGCTGCGGAGAAATCAAAACGTCCTAATACCATTCGGTCGTGAAAGCTTTTTATTTTTAGCTTAAATGAGCTTTGATTTAAAGTAGATATAGTGTGTTAATACCAATTTTTCCATAACTTTATTTTCACTAGTTTCACAGCAACTTTGTCCACGCATTATCAAGTATTTCCTGCATGATCTACAAATTTTTATAAATATACCCTACGTCCTTACCCAAACACCGAACAAAACAGATAAAAATAAATTTTTCAAGAAAATAAATTATCCTACGAGTATATTCTACTACTCTCACCCTTTACTAATGAGTACACTCTTCTTCGATTTTCTGAAAAACTTTAGTTAGTTAGCTAGTTTAGTTGATAGCGATAGACAAGATAGATAGATCATGGTGGTCGTAGTGTGTGTATGTGTGTGTTTGCGTGATTTCAGAAGTCATAATATATCTTTTCCAAATAGTAGGGTGTTACAAATACAGACAATTTAATCCTTTCGCGGTCATTTTTCCGGAGCTTATTCGAGGAAACGAGACAAGTTGTGAACCTATCGCCGTCTAACTTTCAATGCCAACTATACAATTTACTTATAGGTAAATAAATAAATAAATAAAACAAATAAATAAATATCTTCACGCAATTCCCGATACAGGGGTAGTCAGAGGTCTTCTAGTCACGTTGTCCTGAAAATATCTTCAGAGGAAGGTGGGTCGAAGGGACTTAATTGTCTACAATTAAGTCCCTTCGACCCACCTTCCACTGAAGATATTTTCGGGTCAACGTGACAGGTGGTGAACCCGTCACCGTCTTTATGTCCAAGCCAACGATACAATTCGTACATAAGTTTTTGAAAAACCCATTGGTACGAGCCTGCCACCTGGGGATCGAACTCGGGTCTCTCGATTCGAAATCCGAACCACCCAAACACTCGGCTATCGTGACTTTTAGACTATAGGTAAATAGTTATATTAGTATCTATTCGAATAGGTAATGTGTTTAAAGAAAATAAAGTTTAAATTATAAACTAAATACATGCATAATAGGGACAACATCACATACTTTGGTCTATTCAAATTAAGTTGTTAAAGCACTTGTATTATGAAACCGGAAACAAGAAGTTACCACCAGGAACGAAAAAACGTACAAAAACTGTTTAAGTTTTCTACATTAACCCGCCCGGGACTCGAACCCGAGCTTCCGAAACCATATAAACCAGTGTCGTCCGTACGGCCGTCGTCCAAAACAGTATGTAGTAATAATATATAATAATAATCCCTAACCCGAAGGACTAATATGTATTTGAAATTTTTATAGGGGAATAATAATAAGCGCTAATTAATATTTAATTACTTTGCTTTGTTTCGGAGCTTTGCAGGGATATAAAATAAATAATGAATATATATATATATATATATATATATATATATATATATATATATATATATATATATATATATATATATATATATATATATATATATACATATATATATATATATATATATATATATATATATATATATATATATATATATATATATATATATATATATATATATATATATATATATATATATATATATGTATATATATATATATATATATATATATATATATATATATATACATATATATATATATATATATATATATATATATATATATATATATATATATATATATATATATATATATTTACGATAGCCGGACGTCACGATAGCCGAGTTGTTGGGATGTCGAAAGATGTTCGAGTCGAGAGACCCGAGTTCGATCCCCAGGTGGCAGTACCTATGAGTTTTTCAAAAACTTATGTCCGAATTTCATCGTTGGCTTGGACATAAAGACGGCGATGGGCTCACCACCTGTCACGGTGTCCCGAAAATATCTTCGGTGGAAGGTGGGTCAAAGGGACTTAATTGTCTAGACTTGACCTCTGTCTACCCCTGTTTTGGAAATTGCTTGAAGATATTTATATATATTTATTTATATAAAATTTCTAAGCGCTTTGAAACTTTAAAATTGTTTCGTCAGTGATATTTTGTGAATAAAAACATAGAGAGGGACAAAGAAAACACTAAAAACACTTAAAAGAAGGCCAGTCTTTACAGAATAAATTTATTTTTGTAAAGTTATTTGTGTAATGGAATAGGAAAAAATGAAGGCACCACAAACACGCAGACCCGAAACAATATAGAAACAGTGCATTTCTATATTGACCTGGCCAGGAATTAATTAAGACGAGCAATGCCTCTGATAAAAGTAATTGTCGGCCTATCTCACTTGCTACAACAGCAGCCAAGCTACTAGATAGTTTATTGAATGGCACTCTCGAAAGGCATGTAGATATTTATGATGCCCAGTTTGGCTTTGAAAACTGAAAGTGCTATTCTGAGCCTTAAGCATAGTGTGAACTGCTACACGAAGAGGAGGACACCGGTATACGCGTGCTTTCTCGACTTGTCTAAAGCTTTTGATCTTGTAATTTATGACCGTCTGTGGGACAATTAGGGGACCGCGGGTGTGCCGGTGGAATGCATCTCCCTCCTAAATTTCTGGTATGCGAACGAGACAAATCAAGTGAGATGGGCAAGTACCATGTCGGATGCATACAGATTGAAATATATATATATATATATATATATATATATATATATATATATATATATATATATATATATATATATATATATATATATATATATATATATATATATATATATATATATATATATATATATATATATATATATATATATATATATATATATATATATATATATATATATATATATATATATATATATAATTTATTTATCTTCACGCACAATCCCTGACGGGGTAGCCAGAGAGAACAGATCGCCAAGTGCCACGATCCCTACATACTTCTTTCGCTTCTTTCAGATTCATCATCTTCTTCATACATGCACGTCTAGATCCGAGTACTCTTGGCCCTCCTCTCTTCGAGCAATTTGCTCACATGGTCTTCGAAAGTTAGTCTCGGTCTACCTCGACACCTTTTAATATTAACTTTCGCGCTAAATATTTTCTTCACCATTCGGTCTTCACTCATTCGCTCAACGTGCCCAAACCATCGAAGCACGCCCTTATCCATTTTGAGACAAGGTCATCTTTCAAACCTGCCATATTGCGAATCTCTTCGTTTCGCTTTTGGTCGGCCATGGTAAGGCCGCACATTTTACGAAGAGATCGCATCTCCACTGCATTCAACCTGCTTTTATGCTTCTTCTGGCATACCCAGGTTTCGCTGCCATATAACAAAGTCGGTACCAACACTGCGTTATGTATTGCAAGGCGTGCACTTTTCACAACGACTTGCCTTTTGATTAACGCAGTTAGGGCACCATTGACTTTGTTCCCGGCAGCGACAAATTAACACTATTTAAAGCATATTGTCAATCTTTTTACTCAAGTAGCCTGTGGGTTGCATATACGCGTCGAGCTTACAACGCCCTGCGCGTCCAGTACAACGACGCTTTCAGGATGCTGTTGCGGCTGCCCTGGCGTTGCAGCGCGTTACGAATATTTGTGGAGGCGCGTACGGATACATTTCAAGCGATAATCCGCAAAAAACAGCCTCACTGATGCAGCGTTTGAGAGGTAGCAACAACAGCATTCTGAGGGCGATATCTGGTAGAAGTGACTGCCCCGTCCAGAACCACTGGATAGGGATTATACTAGGTCACAAATGATACCTGTTCAAAGAGATGTAAACTAACAATACTAACATAGTTTTAATTGAAATTGTTACTAACCGGATTACTAACCATTCAATATGGATAACTTTTTGTCCGATTCAAATAAATTATTATTATTAAACCCGCGACATCCGAGCTGGCGACACCGTTTCGCGAGCTACTCGACCACGGAGATCGTCGTAAAATTATGTATTTATAGAGATATAGAATCCAGAGGAGAAGGCATTGCAGGTAAGGTACACAACAAACTTAATTCGGAATTAAATGAAATTAATTTTAAGGATTTTGTCACATTTAATTTTTACGGAAGAGTCACAATAGTCGTGTAGTCTGGTGGTCGGAATTTCGAGTCAAAAGACCCGAGTTCGATCCGCTAGTGACAAGCTCGTACCAATGGGTTTTTTTCAAAAACTTACGTACAAATTATATCGTTAGCTTGGGTATTAAGTCGGCAACGGGCTCACCACCTGTCATGTTGTCCCAAAAATATTTTCGGGGATGGTGGGTTCGACCCACATAACATAATTTTACACAAAATCATCAAGGATCGCAGTTTTAGCAACAAGGCCGTCAGTAGTACCCTTGTGCCTTTAGATTTAATAAGACTACTGTATGTTTCTTTGCGTACAAAAGTATATTTTACTTTTACTTTATAACTAATAGTATTAACATAGATTTAAGTAAGTAGTAAAAATTACAAGAAGAACAGAAATTTAAGAGATCTGTTACAGTTAGATTGAGGCCTTCCGAAACTTTAAGAAAAACTACTCTAAAATTCTACGCAAACAAAATTTCAGGAGTCCAGATTGGTACGCAATATTCTTAATATATTGGATCTCCAAAATTCAATTACAAAACATGCAAAATATTTAATAATAGTTACAATTTTAAATAATTTATTGTATTTCTGTAATAAATATGTTGTATATTTATAGATATCTGTATTAAAAAGAATGTTTTTGGGTTAATTAATTATAAAAATAAAGTCAGTTACCAGACAAATGAAAACCAGACTACGAGTGAAATTTCTCTGAAATATTAAAGATCTTGTTAAGCTCTAAACAAGGTAGTAAAAGGCTGAGGTCATAAATAATTTGCGTCGTAATTAAGGGTTGTTTATGGCCTAGTTATAAAATTACAACAGCTATTAGCTTTGATGCAGCGTTCACCTGTGCTATCATTCTACTTCTCATGCGGCTGTAAAAGTGTTGGCATAAATACATAAATGGCAAAAAATCACATTGATCTGATCCCAAAGTAAGTAGCTAAAGAATTGTGTTAGGAAGCAGACATGAGATATTTGAAGCGAAACGCGTATAGTTAGTTCAGTAGTTTACTAATAACTGTCGAGCAGACAAATCGTACGCACAACAATCGAACTTACGGACATAATACATTACACACAGTCAGAACCGAGTGAATATAGAAAAGTAATATTTTACATTGATCCATCCGGGAATCGAACCTCGGTGCCCAGTGCGAGTATAACGCACTTAATTCAGGTATCCTTTAATTTTTATAAATAATTATTTCGAGTCCTGTATCCCAGAGATGTTTCTAACTATATATTTATTTCTATCTGCATTCCGCAGTTTTGCCAGTGGTTTTATGTTAATGTCTAAATTATAAGTAGTAAGTATCGTAATAGGCGACTAAGGAACAAGCCTAAAATATGCAAATGATCACGAAATATGGCGGGATAACTATGTCAAAAATTACTAGCACTACACTAAAAATCTGGCGCTGATAAGCAGCGGTTAAGGTGCGAGGTATTTGCAATCGCCAATCCGCTTACCAAGTCTGGCGATAATGGCAAAACCCTTCTGTAACGTAGATCTACGTCCACACGATGTTATGTGTATATTACCGTAATAGGAATTCCGTCAGTAAATAAGCCGTCGAAGAGATAAATCATTCCATATTCCCGCGTATAGATGAAGCTCCGAGCTTAATACGTTGACAAATAAAGCAAACATCAATCACGTGATTTACAGCCGGAAATTTTGCTGGGAAGCCATGCGTGAGAGAGGTAATGCCATCCTATTGTAATCAACGCTCGTGTTTAAAATCCTTGATGACGTGTTTCGATTATCTGTGATTTTATATCTACGAGCTATTTGTAAAATTATTTCATATAAAAGTTCGTAGAGTTTTTAAATAAATAAATACAGTAATTTACTTCAGGTTAGAGAGATAAATGTTACGATAATTATGTATAAATTCCCATCCGGGAATCGAACCAAAACTCTAAGTGCTGTGTGTGTGTGTGTTATGCCTTAAAAACAGGTTTATACGCCACTCGACCATGATGATGGGATAATCTGCATCAACTCTTAATAACGTTTAAAGTGGTTTCTTGTAGGATTGGTAGGTATCACGTACCATCATTTTAAGTATCAATAATGCACATTGCTAAATATTCTTTTAATGATTTCACAAAATTATGCTAGAACCTTTGAGAATAATTTTGTGTAATTACTGGAATGATTGTTGTAGTGGACCTTTACGTATGGCGTTAAATAATTAATAAGTATACAATACGTACTGGGGAGAATGCTCTTTTTATGGAAAGAGAGTATACAAAAAAGGCACTATAGCCGAGTGGTTGGTTGGTCGGAATTTTGAGTCAAGAGCCCGAGTTCGATCCTGTGGCAAGCTCGTGCCAATAGGTTTTCAAAACTTATGTACGAATTATATCGTTGGCTTGGACATAAAGACGGCGACGGGCTCATCACCTGTCACGTTGTCCCGAAAATATATTCGGTGGAATGTGGGTCGAAACGACTTAAAAGTCTAGACTAGACCTCTGTCTACCCTGTATTGGGAATTGCGTGAAGATATTTATTTGTTCATTATTATTTTTAGAAAATACATGGATGTACTATTTATTCAAAATCTATTTTGAAAATAGAAACAGCTTGTGCTTTGATATTATGCTATGTGAAGAAGGGGTTTTCATTTTTATACCTTCACGCTTTGCCCAATGCTGGAGAGTGTAGGAGGATTTGAGTTCTAGATGATTTGGTCCTATCGACCTAAGTTCACCGGAGCTTATTTGGGACAACGTGATAGGTGACGAGCTCATCGCCATTAAATTTTAGGTTCCAAATATTGTAAATATAGATGTAATTTTGATTTTTATGAAATAATTATGAAACATATAATTACATGTTTCATAATTATTTCAACGACGATGAACATTCATATTATGGATTATATATATATATATATATATATATATATATATATATATATATATATATATATATATATATATATATATATATATATATATATATATATATATATATATATATATATATATATATATATATATATATATATATATATATATATATATATATATATATATATATATATATATATATATATATATATATATATATATATATATATATATATATATATATATATATATATATATATATATATATATATATATATATATATATATATATATATATATATATATATATAATATCTCTATTATAATGGATTTTAAAACACCGACTATTAAATATTAATGAAAATAAAATGCCTTTTTGCTTTCGTAAACCTCCACAATCGATCTTTGATCGAGTGTTAGTGGAAAAAGAGTAGATCACAAATAGTTTTCTGTGAAAGTTAGGTTAGAAGTAATCATTTTCTAGACCTCTGTCTAACCCAGTATTAGGAATATTCGAGAAGATATTTATTTATAAAAAATGGTTCTTACTACCTTTCACACCTGACTATTACTAACTTACTTAAAGGCAAGAGACCGCATCAGGAGAATTTAAGTGTTATTTAAATTTAATTTAGTAGTCCTATTTAAGTTCAATTTAAGTCAAATATAATTTTCAAGTCACGATAATTGGTGGTTGGGTGATCGGAATTCCAGTCGAGAATTCTAGCCTGCCACCTGCATATATATATATATATATATATATATATATATATATATATATATATATATATATATATATATATATATATATATATATATATATATATATATATATATATGTATATATATATATATATATATATATATATATATAGTCATATATAGTAGTCATATATATATATATACATATATATATATATATATATATATATATATATATATATATATATATATATATATATATATATACTTGTTCTGAAGATTAAAAGTTGTTTTGTGGAAATCCGCTGAGTTTTGCCTGGTTTATGCATTATCCCTACAACTTTATGGGGGCTCGTCCGGGATATACAAAAATCTCAGGTAAATAGAAGACTAAAGACCTTTTACAGCAAATTCATATTACGGAAAATGCCGAAGATCCGCCATTAAGAGCTGTTTTACCGACCAAACCGAACCGACCGATCAGACTCGACCGATCAGACTCGACGACTGTTTTATCGACATTGAAGAATGTTGCCACCGTAGAAAAGAATCAACTAAATGGTAGATTTTTCAAAATGTTGCCACCGTAGAAAAATTGTCCTGGTAGATTGTAATTGTACTGTGGTAGATTTTTCAACCAACATTTTCCGAAGGCTGAAAATTGAAGGTTAATGGATCGGTCTAAAGCAACATACTGCACTACGACGAGAAGACGAAATTCGAAGATTTCAAAGAATAATAACTGTACTACTTCCACGATGCCGCCAAAGAAAGATGAAAAGAAAATTGACGATGACGATGAAATTGAACCTGAAGTACAAATATCCTTTAAGGATTTAGAGAAGTCTATGACTTTGTTCACTGGCGATGACTCATACCCGATTGAGACTTTCTTCGAAGAATTTGAAGATACTGCGCAAATCATGAATTGGTCCAAAGTCGAGAAGCTGATCTACGCAAAGAGAAAACTGGATGGAATTGCCAAACTGTTTCTAAGGTCATTGGAAGAGTTAAGGATTACGCTACTTTAAAAAGGCACTAAAAGAAGAATTTGGCCCCAAGATAAATAGCGCGATTATTCACAAAAAGTAAAATGAAGAACGATGAAACTTACCAACAGTATTTTCTCACTATGAAGGAAATGGCTTTACACGGCAAAGTAGAAGACGCTGCATTGATGGAATATGTTATTGATGGTATTCGTGATTTGGAGACAAACAAAATTATCCTGTATGGCGCTTCAGACCTGAAAGATTTTCGAAAGAAGCTTGACACGTATAGTGAATTTAGAAGAAAGATGTCAGCGAGGCCTACCCAGTCCGGTCACTCGTCTGGAAGTCATCCAAATCGCAAAATAAGTAACATAACAGTAAAGAGATGCTTCAACTACGGAGACACAGATCATCAAGCACCCAACTGTTCCAAAGGCATTAAATGTTTTAAGTGTAACGAATTTGGCCATAAGTCCACGGAATGTAAAAATCTAAGACTACATTAAACATTCAAACTAAGAAGAAGTAGATAAAGTTCCTTACAAAAAGATAAAGATTAATGGACAAGACTTTATAACTCTAATTGATATTGGAAGCGATGTGAACTTAATGATAGAATCGGAATTTAAGAAGATTAAAGAAGAAATTGAAGATTATAAGACTGAATCAACATGCATAACCGGTATAGCTGAAAATAAAGTTTACACCAGGAACATTTACGGCGAGTACAGATTGATGACACTTTTATAGATGTCAAGTTTCATATTGTCAAGGATAATGAGATACCTGTCACGATGATCATCGGGAGCCCCATACTTAAGGATTTTGAAGTCTGCTTTACTCCCGATGGTATCTTCATGGAAAATATTACCCATTTAACACTTTTGATGGAAGAAAGAGAACAACATGAGTATGATATAGAAGATTCTAAATTTACTGGTAGGGTTGGAAAGATGTGTGAAGAATACAAGTCAGATGAAAAGAAGAAAGATAGCAATGTTGAATTAAAGATAATACTAACTGATGAAAATCCGTTTATTACCCACGCCGTTTGTCACCTTTAGAAATGTCTGCTGTAAATGATCAGATAGAAGAATGGCTAAAGAAGGACATAATCAAACCAAGTAAATCTGATTTCGCAAGCCCAATAGTTTATCCGATAAAAAGATGGATCTCGAAGAATGTGCATAGATTTTAGAAGGTTAAACAAAAAGAAGGTTTTCTTCATCCTATCGATAAAGGCGACGTTCCACTGTCAACATAGCATGTTGATCATTTGGGACCAATGACTTCGACTCACAAGAACTACAAATACATTCTTACAGTAGTAGACGCATATGCACCAAATTTACATGGATTTACCCAGTGAAGATTTTGAGCACTGATGAGACGTTAGATAAGCTTAAACTTCAACAATAAACATTTGGTGCGCCAGAACGAATCATCACTGACCGAAATGCTGCATTTACCTCGAACGATTTCCGACAGTACTGTAAAGACGAAAATGTAACGCATTATACTATCACGACAGGACAACCCAGAGGCAACGGTCAGGTTGAACGCATTCGTCAAATTATAATAGCCGTGTTGAGTAAGCTGAGTGCTGATGATCCAACGAAATGGTACCGCCGTGTATCTAAAGTACAACGATGTCTGAACGGAACATATCAGAGAGCAATTGGAATGAGTCTATTTGAGTTGCTTTTTGGCACCAAAATGAGAGATCAAGATGATGAACTTAATAAATTAATAGAAGAAGAAAAGGTACAGAACTTTAATGAGAAAAGACTGGAATTAAGAAATAAAGCCAAAGAATCAATACAGAAAATACAAGAGGAAAATATAAGAAATTACAATAAGAAAAGAAAAAGCGCATTAACCTATAATATTGGTGATTTAGTAGCCATCAAAAAGACGCAGTTTTCTCAAGGATCCAAGTTATTCCCCAAATATTTAGGACCTTATGAGATCGTCAAATGCAACAGAAATGATCGCTATGCTGTTAAGAAAATAGGACAGAATGAAGTTGGCTATCGTGACTTTTTTTAGCAATCTAGGGAAAGATAAAAATATCTGACACTTTCAAAATAAAATGAAATAATGTAATACCTCTTTTTTTAACTCTTATTTCTTCACTAATTTCAATATGCAAATACCTTTCCTCAATTCCCCTTACCGGATACCCTTTTTGGAAGTTATGAATCACTGGAAATTGTAGTTTCACCTAAGTTTTGTTGTTTGACATCTATATGAAAAAGCAACCACCGAGCTGGGTTTCCGTGACAAATTTGTTATTCATCATTTCAGGAATGTTCTCTTTAATTTGTGTGTTTTGCGTTACTGTTACGAAAAAGCTCAATGATATTATGGTAAGGAATTGAAAAAAATGCACATCGAATCATTTATCGAGTATCTATAATGGAAAAGACGTCTTTCAAGTAAAGCCTATTACGTTTTTATAATATTCTTACGAAAACTGGTCCACTTTTTTTTATATCAAACGAAGCTCTCTTTTGAATTGCGGGTGGAACATTTTGAATGACGACACTGTAAGGTTTTAGTTATGGCACATTCCCCTACTTCAAATAGAATAAAGCCCCTAACGTATGATATCCGTTTCGTAGAATTAATTCCTTCCTAAATAACCAATTTATTTATGAATGAAATTAGTTATATAAAATCAAAAGGAAATACAAACATTCTAAAACCCTGCTTTCCACTTGAATATACCTAATGTTCTTTCTTTTCAGAAGTTCCAGCCAACCTGATAGCCTTGTTGGAAGAGACCCCGTCTTCAAAGCTAAGCATTGCGAAGCCCTGTAGGGGCAAATATTTATATATGAATTTGGGCGTTTGTAATTGGTGTTTAAATTGTATAAATAAATTCTTATCTACCGAATTATGTATCCATGTGAGTATATCTTAACGTTAGCTTGAAAGCTAAGACGACGATGAATTGTCCACCTACCTGACCCAAATAAGCTTCAGCGAAAGGTCGGTCGAATGAACTTTATTGTCTAGACCTTAGTCTATCAGTCTCACTAAGTCTTACGTTACTTATAAACAAGTACAAAGGTGCACCTATCATTGATATGTGATGACTCTGTCTCGTAATTATGGTCTAAATGTCTTTTAAACCAGAATACAGTACAACACTGCATAAATATCATATATTTATCTTCGGCCACGTGATGGTTCATTCTAATATTTAAATTTAGTTTTTTAGCTCCTCGCAGTATATCAATACTGGAGTCTACACAATGAAGTCTTTTCGACCTACTTTTCAACCTTATTTGGAACAACGCAACAAGTGGTGAGACTATCGCGACTTTAGTGCTGTCGCTACCATTACAACATACTTATTATACATATATTTTCACATTGATAAATATTAATATACATAAAATTATTCATGAAATCACTAGGAACTTTCATATTTATCATAAAAATATAATCCCGCTAGGAATTAGCTCTCACTACAACCTACATTAGGCTGTATAACACGCACGCATTTAACGCAACTAGCACTATTAACTAGACTACTTGTTAGATATTTCAAATTAATAAGTTTACGTTTTTTTACTTTTACAGTTTTTAACCACCTACCAAGTGGATTGACAGTCGGAATTTCGAGTCAAGAGAACCGAGAGTTCGATCCCCATGTGGCAGGCTCGTACCAATGGATTTTTAAAAACTTATGTACGAATTTATCGTTGGCTTGGACATTGAGACGGCGACGGGCTCACCAATTGTCACGTTGTCCCAAAAATATCTTCGGTGGAAGGTGGGTCGAAGGGACTTAATTGTCTAGACTATACCTCTGTCTACCCCTGTATTGGGCATTGCGTGAAGATATTTATATTTCTAGTTAAGTTTTTAACCTTTGACTATATTAAAGAAGATCATTTTTAACAGACTTAATGTAAATCGTGTTTGAAAATTATTTTTTTATTTGAAAATTTACTATTTTTCATATTAGTTCCAATTATAAATATACATACATATATAAATAGTGACAACATCAAATACATTGCTCCGATACCCATGTAAGATGCTAAAGTACTTGAGGTATGAAAATCGGAAACAACAAGGTACCACAAACACCCAGACCCGAAATAAATGTAGCCCGCCACTCATCCACGGAGGTTGTTAACAGATCTCATTGGTCCAGGATCTGATCATGAAATGTGGGAAGTACCACGATCTCACAGAATACCGGCGTGAAGTAGAAGTCTAACAAACTTCTGCGTTTCGTCTGATGAGTGCAGGTAACCGAAGGCCCCCCCCCTTTTCCCAATTCTGGGGGGGGGGGGGCACTTTAAGGCCGGCAATTCATTTGCTATACCTCTGGTATTGCGGGTGTTCATGGGCGGTGGTAGTCACTTACCATCACGTGAGCCAACTGCTCGTTTGCCTTCCTTTACTATAAAAAAAATCCTAGGACATAATAAGAAAAGAAGAAAAACTTTGTAGTTTATAGTATGTATTCATATTTATTATCAAATCATATTTATTATATGCTTTAAGAGAGTAATATAATTCAAATAGTGATCGTAAGCCTTCTGTTAAAAAAAGGATAAAATAACAAGTCTAAATAAATTTTCATACTGCAGTTTTAAGTAATGCATATTCAATTTTTATCATCGGCCAATTGTCAAATGGACTGAATAAATTGAATAAATTTCTCTATTCTAACGTAGTTTGCTGATAGATCAAAATTCACCAATGAAATATAGGTGGATTTTCAGTACTTGGATTTCTAGTTAAAATTTTCATTTGAAAGGAAAAATATAGTTTAAACCACTACGCCCTTTGTCCCCTTGGGTGTCTTAAGAGGCGGATAAGGAAAACTGCTTCAAAAGTCATTTGGCCTTCGACAGTTGGTAGTATGATGATCTCGAAATAAACTTCATATGACCGGTGATAGGTAGCAGCGTCCAAAGTGCAAAGTGCAATCGTCAATCCACATACCAAGCGTGGCGATTATGGCAATCCATCTCTTACGGTAGAAGTCTGATGATGATGTTTCACTGTCGACTTTTGAAGACCATTACGTATATAGGTATGTCGGGTTTTAAAAAGTTTGCCTGAGCTGTAAATCGTATTGCTTTGGCTTTTATTCACACTTAAATAAAACTTAAAATGACCAATAACTAAGCTACAAAATCATTGAACGAAAACATAGAATTCCTCGAGTTAAATTATTTAGTGGAGGAAAAGTATTTATACCATCCGTGTAGTAACGGAATCGAACCTTAGAAGACCTACCGAAAAACTGTAGGTTTTTCTCTACTCTTTTGTAGTCTACCTCTTTTGGCCCTGTGGCCATAACATTGGCATGTCTCGAGTGGATCGCTCTCGCTTTTTTATAGTACTAGAAGAAATGAGGGATGGTTAATCACATGCCGATATAAATACATAAAATAAAGAAAGTTGTTTTCTTAGTTATATATCTCTGTGTTATTGTTGTTTTTAATACATTTTGTTTACATTTAAAATGTTTTAATACATTTATCAAAATGTTTTTAATAAATGTATTAAAAACATTTTGAATGTAAACAAAATGTATTAATGTAGTATGTACTTTTAATTCATATCAACTATAATAACCATAATAACCATAGTCTATGAATAATAAATAAAGATTTATTCTGTCTAATCCATTCTAAACATTGCAAACCTAATTAAAAGAAGATGTCAGAAAATCATGAATGATCAATATTTTAAGCGGCAAAGGCTTTGGAAGGATTTGCCGCTGGGAACATTCTTCTTACATACAGACATCTTGTACCCGACAGCTCGTATGTGCTCTGATGATCAGTTTAATTTTGGTCTGACATATTTTAAGATGTACCGCATTATTAGGTACACACTACCATTACAAAGATCTAGTCATCTTAGTCACCTTTAACTAAATACCCATGGATGAAAGGAAATGGCTTCTTACGCCGCACATAACTATGATTTATTATAAATAAATAAAGAAATAGATAGGGGCAATATCACAAACTTACATACATACATTGCTCCGATCGCAAAGTAAGTAGCTAAACACCTTTGTTATTGAATCGTAAACAATAGCAAAGACAAATCCGGTAAAATATAGAATTGTTTTTTCCACATTGACTCGACCGGGAATCGAACCAGGGAGCTTAGTGGTGGCGACACCATGAAAACCCATGTTTCACTCGTTTACAGAGGTCGTCAAAATATATAAAAATTAAAAATAAAAATTAAAATATCTTCACGCAATTCCCAATACAGGGGACTAGTCTAGACAATTAAGACTCTTCCACCTTCCACAGAAGATATTTTCGGGAAAACATGACAGGTGATGAGCCCGTCGCCGTATTTATGTCCAAGCCAACGATATTTATACGTAACTTTTTGAAAAACCCATTGGTGCCCTGCCACCTGAGGATCGAACTCGGGTCTCTTGACTCGAAATTCCGACTACCCTACCACTCGGCTATTGTGACTTATAAAAATATACATATCAATTATTAAATTATTATATTGTTTATAATATTGCATATTATTTCATTTGAAATAAATGTGGCATTGGAAGAAGTTCTAATTCAGTAAACAGATCAATCTTAGAATGAAACATTAGCTTAAAAAGGGGAGCGAACATCAATCAGCTGTCTTTATCCCGTATAAACGGAAAAGAGACGTTTGCTTCGAATCCATTATGCATCCAAACGAAAAGAAATAATCATATAGTAAATAATATTTTGTTAAACTAATGTAACGACAATTGTTTAAACACTAGCCACTAATGCGGAGGGAGTTGCATTATTTTTCCTGTGGTCGTAGTATGAGGTGACTAAGGGAAGAGCATTGAAAATGCAATTGCCTACCCAAGGTGCACGGTGTCTGGCACTGTGATCGCCAATCCGCTTGCCAAGCTTTGCGATTATGATGGTGAAAGGTGGGTACAAAAGGATTTATAGTCTAGACCACTGTCTACTCCAGCATTAGGAATGGAGTGAAGTATCTCTCGTATGGTAGAGGTCTATGTCCTGCAGAGGACTCTGTACACCAATATTTTTAAACACATTTATTTTACATCGGTTTACAAAATTTTGAATTTATCCTTTAAAAACAAACATACATACAAAAAATCAAATCTTTCTTTTTTATAATATCAGTTTACTCGTAGACAACGGTATAAGATTAAACGCTAGAATTAATACTTCATACATATCCTTGAGCAACTACTTGTGTGATGAATAAGAATGAATTTACTCATCGCAGGGATGTTTTAGTGATTATATATAAGTACAGTAGGCTTAGACACTAAGACAGTGATAGGCTTACTACCTGTATTTACCTCCTTCTGACCCAATATTGTAAAAATTGTGTGAAGATAAAAAAGAGAGAGGTGCTTTTGTAAATAGGCATCAACGAGTCAGACACAGATATTGAACGATTATTTCCTTTTTTTTATTAATTTTCCCTTGAAAATCCCAATCGCTACTGATAGATGGCGGGTAAATCCTTTATAAAAATACCAGACCAAAACCACAACCAGACTAACCTTGGTCACCCAGATCAGAATTCGAGTCAAGAGACCAATGAACTCGATTTCGTGGATTTACTTGAAATTTTAACAGGTCGGATTTTTACCCTAGTATCTATGAAAATACTTTTTTAACCGTTATAACTATATTTTCTTAAAAATACTTTATGTTGTTTGTCAAATACTATATGTTAGGTCATGATTATGGTGACCTTTGATAGACTTCGGAGCTGATCTGGATTTTAGTATGGGTCTTGGAACAGAGGGCACTCATCTTTAATTGTCGATATCCAGTCTCCTTCATTCTATGCATAGCCAACAGAGTTTCCGCTTCTTTGTCTGCCCATTCACTGTAGGATTACAGAACCACAATTAACTTTATGCACAAGGAATCAAATATACGGATAATATTTTAAAAATCAAGACTATAATAGATGTTGCACCGCCACCTTTCGACCGAATGGCAGGGGCGAAGGACGTGTAGCAGAGAACGGGAATAAATGTTCGTTCGCTCTTCTCGATCAATTCGAGGCTCTGAATGAGCTCTGCGTTAACTTCGCCAATTTAAGGTCAGTCAATTAGCCAGTCAAACTAACCTTACGTTCCAAGCGTCCTTAAGCCTGGGTTACTTACTTTTGAGCGATTATTTAAAATTCATGAAGTCTGTCAGTCAGCTCTGAAGCTATTTTGTGCGGTATGAATAATTTCAAACGTAACACATATATTTGCTTAATAGAAAAAAACTTTACAATTTAATTCGAATTTTCAAAGAACCCGATTATCCATAATGTAATATTAAATGTTTGAAATAATAAATCATAACACTAAAATAAATATTTAAATAGTGTCATCTACGAGAGTAATTTATAAATTTGTTAAAGTTCTACAAATGAATTAAATTAACTAACGGCACTTTTGTATAAAATTACATTTCTACGCTGCCGGAATTATTAAGCACTTAAATTCCATTAATAAAAAGAAGAACTATAATTTATATATTTGCTTCATGAGCACTCAAGAAATTACCGCATAGAAGGATAGGATGAGTGGCGATTTTCACAAGTGTGTGTCACACTGGTTTATATGGAGGTCTGGGGTTCTGGGTTGGATTCTCGGACAGATCAATACACTTTGATATTTTTTGTGATATCTTCGTTGTTTCTGATTCCATAACACAAGTACTACTACCTACATTGGAATCAGAGCAATGTATATGAACGTGTATCTATGTATGTATGTATTTATTTTTTATTTATTGCTTCTGAGGAGCCTCGAGGATTTACCATACAGAAATATTAACAAGTAGGATAAGTACACACAACTCATCCTTTCATTTCATTACATTCCTTCTTCATAAAAATGGCGTATTTTAAAGACAGATAAAACAACGTCAGTAATTTTTTAAATAAAAATCACAAACCAAAAAACGTCTGCAGTTTTTTGTTAGCAATTTCATGTATAAAATAAATACCTTTATTTACAACGAAAGCAGAAAAATACCGAACGCAAGAGTAAGTGATTACCGAAGAGCGGTCTGGATTAGGAGTTTAATCATAGGCCGTAAGTCGGGTTAACGCGTACAATTTACCGGGAAATCAAACCGTAATTTCTTTACCTTGTTGGGAAAAAGCATTTCAATCCAACACGAAATACGCTCACATGTTCTCTAAATGAAATTTGACGGAAATTTCGTTAAACATTTTTACTTTTAATTTTAAATAGCTTTAGCCTTAATTTAAATTAAACATTTGGGTGTTAAAAGCAATTTTTGTGATCGCGACTGCCGGTTAGTCAGAAAACGTACATTAGAAAATAATAATGTTTTACTAAAAATATTTTAAGGTGAAAACTTAAAATATTTTTTGGCATTCTTGTTTATTTAAATATAAATATAAAAAAAATTAAAATTTCTTCACGCAATTCCCAATACAGGGGTAGACAGAGGTCTAGTCTAGACGTTTAAGTCCCTTCGACCCACCTTCCACCAAAGATATTTTCGGGACAACGTGACAGGTGGTGAGCCCGTCGCCGTTTTTATGTCCACGCCAACGATGATATTCGTACATAAGATTTTGAAAAACTCATTGGTACTGCCACCTGGGGATCGAACTCGGGTCTCTCGACTCGAAATTCCGACCACCCAACAACTAGGCTATCGTGACTTTTTATGTTTCTCTGCAGTATTTTCTGTAAAAAAAACTTCAGAGAAGGTCTTTGAACAGCAGTGCGTACATAGCCTTTTACTTTACTTCTTCAATTTATGTTGAACCCGTTTCAAGATATTTTCATCGATAAATTTTCGATGTATCTCATGCCGGAACCACTAGTCGAAGTTATCATTTTTCTGTTACAAAATATTAGTATCAGTTTTCTAA